>JBBDGP010005845.1:0-81620 GCA_037952835.1 Lithobates septentrionalis | reverse complement strand
CTCTATTCCCAGCATTCCGCTCTCTCTGCACTCTATTCCCAGCATTCCGCTCTCTCTGCACTCTATTCCCAGCACTCCACACTCTCTGCACTCTATTCCCAGCACTCCGCTCTCTCTGCACTCTATTCCCGGCATTCCGCTCTCTCTGCACTCTATTCCCGGCACTCCGCTCTCTCTGCACTCTATTCCGAGCATTCCGCTCTCTCTGCACTCTATTCCCAGCATTCCGCTCTCTCTGCACTCTATTCCCAGCATTCCGCTCTCTCTGCACTCTATTCCCGGCACTCCGCTCTCTCTGCACTCTATTCCCAGCACTCCGCTCTCTCTGCACTCTATTCCCAGCATTCCACTCTCTCTGCACTCTATTCCCAGCACTCCGCTCTCTCTGCACTCTATTCCCAGCATTCCGCTCTCTCTGCACTCTATTCCCAGCACTCCGCTCTCTCTGCACTCTTCTCCCGGCACTCCGCTCTCTCTGCACTCTATTTCCAGCACTCCGCTCTCTCTGCACTCTATTCCCAGCACTCCGCTCTCTCTGCACTCTATTCCCAGCACTCCGCTCTCTCTGCACTCTTCTCCCGGCACTCCGCTCTCTCTGCACTCTATTCCTGGTATTCCGCACTCTCTGCACTCTTCTCCCGGCACTCCACTCTCTATGCACTCTATTCCCAGCACTCCGCTCTCTCTGCACTCTATTCCCAGCATTCCGCTCTCTCTGCACTCTATTCCCAGCATTCCGCTCTCTCTGCACTCTATTCCCAGCATTCCGCTCTCTCTGCACTCTATTCCCAGCACTCCACACTCTCTGCACTCTATTCCCAGCACTCCGCTCTCTCTGCACTCTATTCCCGGCATTCCGCTCTCTCTGCACTCTATAACCGGCACTCCGCTCTCTCTGCACTCTATTCCGAGCATTCCGCTCTCTCTGCACTCTATTCCCAGCACTCCGCTCTCTCTGCACTCTATTCCCAGCATTCCACTCTCTCTGCACTCTATTCCCAGCACTCCGCTCTCTCTGCACTCTATTCCCAGCATTCCACTCTCTCTGCACTCTATTCCCAGCACTCCGCTCTCTCTGCACTCTATTCCCAGCATTCCGCTCTCTCTGCACTCTATTCCCAGCACTCCACACTCTCTGCACTCTATTCCCAGCACTCCGCTCTCTCTGCACTCTATTCCCGGCATTCCGCTCTCTCTGCACTCTATAACCGGCACTCCGCTCTCTCTGCACTCTATTCCGAGCATTCCGCTCTCTCTGCACTCTATTCCCAGCACTCCGCTCTCTCTGCACTCTATAACCGGCACTCCGCTCTCTCTGCACTCTATTCCGAGCATTCCGCTCTCTCTGCACTCTATTCCCAGCACTCCGCTCTCTCTGCACTCTTCTCCCGGCACTCCACTCTCTATGCACTCTATTCCCAGCACTCCGCTCTCTCTGCACTCTATTCCCAGCATTCCACTCTCTCTGCACTCTATTCCCAGCACTCCGCTCTCTCTGCACTCTATTCCCAGCATTCCGCTCTCTCTGCACTCTATTCCCAGCACTCCGCTCTCTCTGCACTCTTCTCCCGGCACTCCGCTCTCTCTGCACTCTATTCCCAGCATTCCACTCTCTCTGCACTCTATTCCCAGCACTCCGCTCTCTCTGCACTCTATTCCCAGCATTCCGCTCTCTCTGCACTCTATTCCCAGCACTCCGCTCTCTCTGCACTCTTCTCCCGGCACTCCGCTCTCTCTGCACTCTATTCCCAGCATTCCGCTCTCTCTGCACTCTATTCCCGGCACTCCGCTCTCTCTGCACTCTATTCCCAGCACTCCGCTCTCTCTGCACTCTATTCCCAGCACTCCGCTCTCTCTGCACTCTATTCCCAGCATTCCGCTCTCTCTGCACTCTATTCCCAGCACTCCGCTCTCTCTGCACTCTATTCCCAGCACTCCGCTCTCTCTGCACTCTTCTCCCGGCACTCCGCTCTCTCTGCACTCTATTCCCAGCACTCCGCTCTCTCTGCATTCTATTCCCGGCACTCCGCTCTCTCTGCACTCTATTCCCGGCACTCCGTTCTCTCTGCACTCTATTCCCGGCACTCCGCTCTCTCTGCACTCTATTCCCAGCACTCCGCTCTCTCTGCACTCTATTCCCAGCACTCCGCTCTCTCTGCACTCTTCTCCCGGCACTCCGCTCTCTCTGCACTCTATTCCTGGTATTCCGCACTCTCTGCACTCTTCTCCCGGCACTCCACTCTCTATGCACTCTATTCCCAGCACTCCGCTCTCTCTGCACTCTATTCCCAGCATTCCGCTCTCTCTGCACTCTATTCCCAGCATTCCGCTCTCTCTGCACTCTATTCCCAGCATTCCGCTCTCTCTGCACTCTATTCCCAGCACTCCACACTCTCTGCACTCTATTCCCAGCACTCCGCTCTCTCTGCACTCTATTCCCAGCATTCCACTCTCTCTGCACTCTATTCCCGGCACTCCGCTCTCTCTGCACTCTATTCCGAGCATTCCGCTCTCTCTGCACTCTATTCCCAGCATTCCGCTCTCTCTGCACTCTATTCCAGCATTCCGCTCTCTCTGCACTCTATTCCCGGCACTCCGCTCTCTCTGCACTCTATTCCCAGCACTCCGCTCTCTCTGCACTCTATTCCCAGCATTCCACTCTCTCTGCACTCTATTCCCAGCACTCCGCTCTCTCTGCACTCTATTCCCAGCATTCCGCTCTCTCTGCACTCTATTCCCAGCACTCCGCTCTCTCTGCACTCTTCTCCCGGCACTCCGCTCTCTCTGCACTCTATTTCCAGCACTCCGCTCTCTCTGCACTCTATTCCTGGCACTCCGCTCTCTCTGCACTCTATTCCCAGCACTCCGCTCTCTCTGCACTCTTCTCCCGGCACTCCGCTCTCTCTGCACTCTATTCCTGGTATTCCGCACTCTCTGCACTCTTCTCCCGGCACTCCACTCTCTATGCACTCTATTCCCAGCACTCCGCTCTCTCTGCACTCTATTCCCAGCATTCCGCTCTCTCTGCACTCTATTCCCAGCATTCCGCTCTCTCTGCACTCTATTCCCAGCATTCCGCTCTCTCTGCACTCTATTCCCAGCACTCCACACTCTCTGCACTCTATTCCCAGCACTCCGCTCTCTCTGCACTCTATTCCCGGCATTCCGCTCTCTCTGCACTCTATAACCGGCACTCCGCTCTCTCTGCACTCTATTCCGAGCATTCCGCTCTCTCTGCACTCTATTCCCAGCATTCCGCTCTCTCTGCACTCTATTCCCAGCATTCCGCTCTCTCTGCACTCTATTCCCGGCACTCCGCTCTCTCTGCACTCTATTCCCAGCACTCCGCTCTCTCTGCACTCTATTCCCAGCATTCCACTCTCTCTGCACTCTATTCCCAGCACTCCGCTCTCTCTGCACTCTATTCCCAGCATTCCGCTCTCTCTGCACTCTATTCCCAGCACTCCACTCTCTCTGCACTCTTCTCCCGGCACTCCGCTCTCTCTGCACTCTATTTCCAGCACTCCGCTCTCTCTGCACTCTATTCCTGGCACTCCGCTCTCTCTGCACTCTATTCCCAGCACTCCGCTCTCTCTGCACTCTTCTCCCGGCACTCCGCTCTCTCTGCACTCTATTCCCGGTATTCCGCTCTCTCTGCACTCTTCTCCCGGCACTCCACTCTCTCTGCACTCTTCTCCCAGCACTCCGCTCTCTCTGCACTCTTCTCCCGGCACTCCACTCTCTCTGCACTCTTCTCCCAGCACTCCGCTCTCTCTGCACTCTTCTCCCGGCACTCCGCTCTCTCTGCACTCTTCTCCCGGCACTCCACTCTCTCTGCACTCTTCTCCCAGCACTCCACTCTCTCTGCACTCTTCTCCCAGCACTCCGCTCTCTCTGCACTCTTCTCCCGGCACTCCACTCTCTCTGCACTCTTCTCCCAGCACTCCGCTCTCTCTGCACTCTGCTCCCGGCACTCCGCTCTCTCTGCACTCTTCTCCCGGCACTCCACTCTCTCTGCACTCTTCTCCCAGCACTCCGCTCTCTCTGCACTCTTCTCCCGGCACTCCGCTCTCTCTGCACTCTATTCCCAGCACTCCGCTCTCTCTGCACTCTATTCCCAGCACTCCGCTCTCTCTGCACTCTATTCCCAGCACTCCGTTCTCTCTGCACTCTATTCCCAGCATTCCGCTCTCTCTGCACTCTATTCCCAGCATTCCGTTCTCTCTGCACTCTTCTCCCAGCACTCCGCTCTCTCTGCACTCTTCTCCCGGCACTCCGCTCTCTCTGCACTCTATTCCCAGCATTCCGCTCTCTCTGCACTCTATTCCCAGCACTCCGCTCTCTCTGCACTCTATTCCCAGCATTCCGCTCTCTCTGCACTCTATTCCCGGCACTCCGCTCTCTCTGCACTCTATTCCCAGCATTCTGCTCTCTCTGCACTCTATTCCCAGCACTCCGCTCTCTCTGCACTCTATTCCCAGCACTCCGCTCTCTCTGCACTCTATTCCCGGCACTCCGCTCTCTCTGCACTCTATTCCCAGCATTCTGCTCTCTCTGCACTCTTCTCCCGGCACTCCGCTCTCTCTGCACTCTATTCCCAGCACTCCGCTCTCTCTGCATTCTATTCCCGGCACTCCGCTCTCTCTGCACTCTATTCCCGGCACTCCGTTCTCTCTGCACTCTATTCCCGGCACTCCGCTCTCTCTGCACTCTATTCCCAGCACTCCGCTCTCTCTGCACTCTTCTCCCGGCACTCCGCTCTCTCTGCACTCTATTCCTGGTATTCCGCTCTCTCTGCACTCTTCTCCCGGCACTCCGCTCTCTCTGCACTCTATTCCCAGCATTCTGCTCTCTCTGCACTCTATTCCCAGCACTCCGCTCTCTCTGCACTCTATTCCCAGCACTCCACTCTCTCTGCACTCTATTCCCAGCATTCCGCTCTCTCTGCACTCTATTCCCAGCACTCCGCTCTCTCTGCACTCTATTCCCAGCATTCCACTCTCTCTGCACTCTATTCCTAGCATTCCGCTCTCTCTGCACTCTATTCCCGGTATTCCGCTCTCTCTGCACTCTTCTCCCGGCACTCCGCTCTCTCTGCACTCTATTCCCAGCACTCCGCTCTCTCTGCACTCTATTCCCAGCATTCTGCTCTCTCTGCACTCTATTCCCAGCACTCCGCTCTCTCTGCACTCTATTCCCAGCATTCCGCTCTCTCTGCACTCTATTCCCAGCACTCCGCTCTCTCTGCACTCTATTCCCAGCATTCCGCTCTCTCTGCACTCTATTCCCGGCACTCCGCTCTCTCTGCACTCTATTCACAGCATTCTGCTCTCTCTGCACTCTATTCCCAGCACTCCGCTCTCTCTGCACTCTATTCCCAGCACTCCGCTCTCTCTGCACTCTATTCCCGGCACTCCGCTCTCTCTGCACTCTATTCCCAGCATTCTGCTCTCTCTGCACTCTATTCCCAGCACTCCACTCTCTCTGCACTCTATTCCCAGCATTCCGCTCTCTCTGCACTGTATTCCCAGCACTCCGCTCTCTCTGCACTCTATTCCCAGCATTCCGCTCTCTCTGCACTCTATTCCCAGCACTCCGCTCTCTCTGCACTCTATTCCCAGCACTCCGCTCTCTCTGCACTCTTCTCCCGGCACTCCGCTCTCTCTGCACTCTATTCCCAGCATTCCGCTCTCTCTGCACTCTATTCCCGGCACTCCGCTCTCTCTGCACTCTATTCCCAGCACTCCGCTCTCTCTGCACTCTATTCCCAGCACTCCGCTCTCTCTGCACTCTATTCCCAGCATTCCGCTCTCTCTGCACTCTATTCCCAGCACTCCGCTCTCTCTGCACTCTATTCCCAGCACTCCGCTCTCTCTGCACTCTTCTCCCGGCACTCCGCTCTCTCTGCACTCTATTCCCAGCACTCCGCTCTCTCTGCATTCTATTCCCGGCACTCCGCTCTCTCTGCACTCTATTCCCGGCACTCCGTTCTCTCTGCACTCTATTCCCGGCACTCCGCTCTCTCTGCACTCTATTCCCAGCACTCCGCTCTCTCTGCACTCTTCTCCCGGCACTCCGCTCTCTCTGCACTCTATTCCTGGTATTCCGCTCTCTCTGCACTCTTCTCCCGGCACTCCACTCTCTCTGCACTGTATTCCCAGCACTCCGTTCTCTCTGCACTCTATTCCCAGCACTCCGCTCTCTCTACACTCTATTCCCAGCACTTCACTCTCTATGCACTCTATTCCCAGCACTCCGCTCTCTCTGCACTCTATTCCCAGCATTCCACTCCCTCTGCACTCTATTCCCAGCATTCCGCTCTCTCTGCACTCTATTCCCAGCATTCCGCTCTCTCTGCACTCTATTCCCAGCACTCCACACTCTCTGCACTCTATTCCCAGCACTCCGCTCTCTCTGCACTCTATTCCCGGCATTCCGCTCTCTCTGCACTCTATTCCCGGCACTCCGCTCTCTCTGCACTCTATTCCCAGCATTCCGCTCTCTCTGCACTCTATTCCCAGCATTCCGCTCTCTCTGCACTCTATTCCCAGCATTCCGCTCTCTCTGCACTCTATTCCCGGTATTCCGCTCTCTCTGCACTCTATTCCCAGCACTCCGTTCTCTCTGCACTCTATTCCCAGCATTCCGCTCTCTCTGCACTCTATTCCCAGCACTCCGCTCTCTCTGCACTCTATTCCCAGCATTCCGCTCTCTCTGCACTCTATTCCCAGCATTCCGCTCTCTCTGCACTCTATTCCCAGCACTCCGTTCTCTCTGCACTCTATTCCCAGCACTCCGCTCTCTCTGCACTCTATTCCCAGCATTCCGCTCTCTCTGCACTCTATTCCCAGCATTCCGCTCTCTCTGCACTCTATTCCCAGCACTCCGCTCTCTCTGCACTCTATTCCCAGCACTCCGCTCTCTCTGCACTCTATTCCCAGCACTCCGCTCTCTCTGCACTCTATTCCCAGCACTCCGCTCTCTCTGCACTCTTCTCCCGGCACTCCGCTCTCTCTGCACTCTATTCCCAGCATTCCGCTCTCTCTGCACTCTATTTCCGGCACTCCGCTCTCTCTGCACTCTATTCCCAGCACTCCGCTCTCTCTGCACTCTATTCCCGGCACTCCGCTCTCTCTGCACTCTATTCCCAGCACTCCACTCTCTCTGCACTCTATTCCCAGCATTCCGCTCTCTCTGCACTGTTCTCCCGCCACTCCACTCTCTCTGCACTCTATTCCCAGCACTCCGCTCTCTCTGCACTCTATTCCCAGCATTCCGCTCTCTCTGCACTCTATTCCCAGCATTCCGCTCTCTCTGCACTCTATTCCCAGCACTCCGTTCTCTCTGCACTCTATTCCCAGCACTCCGCTCTCTCTGCACTCTATTCCCAGCATTCCACTCTCTCTGCACTCTATTCCCGGCACTCCGCTCTCTCTGCACTCTATTCCCAGCATTCCGCTCTCTCTGCACTCTATTCCCAGCATTCCGCTCTCTCTGCACTCTATTCCCGGTATTCCGCTCTCTCTGCACTCTATTCCCGGTATTCCGCTCTCTCTGCACTCTATTCCCAGGACTCCGTTCTCTCTGCACTCTATTCCCAGCACTCCGTTCTCTCTGCACTCTATTCCCAGCACTCCGTTCTCTCTGCACTCTATTCCCAGCATTCCGCTCTCTCTGCACTCTATTCCCAGCATTCCGCTCTCTCTGCACTCTATTCCCAGCACTCCGCTCTCTCTGCACTCTTCTCCCGGCACTCCGCTCTCTCTGCACTCTTCTCCCGGCACTCCGCTCTCTCTGCACTCTATTCCCAGCATTCTGCTCTCTCTGCACTCTATTCCCAGCACTCCGCTCTCTCTGCACTCTATTCCCAGCACTCCGCTCTCTATGCACTCTATTCCCAGCACTCCGCTCTCTCTGCACTCTATTCCCAGCACTCCACTCTCTCTGCACTCTATTCCCAGCATTCCGCTCTCTCTGCACTCTATTCCCAGCACTCCGCTCTCTCTGCACTCTATTCCCAGCATTCCGCTCTCTCTGCACTCTATTCCCAGCATTCCGCTCTCTCTGCACTCTATTCCCGGTATTCCGCTCTCTCTGCACTCTATTCCCGGCACTCCGCGCTCTCTGCACTCTTCTCCCGGCACTCCGCTCTCTCTGCACTCTATTCCCAGCACTCCGCTCTCTCTGCACTCTATTCCCAGCATTCCGCTCTCTCTGCACTCTATTCCCAGCATTCCGCTCTCTCTGCACTCTATTCCCGGCACTCCGCTCTCTCTGCACTCTATTCCCAGCATTCTGCTCTCTCTGCACTCTATTCCCAGCACTCCGCTCTCTCTGCACTCTATTCCCAGCACTCCGCTCTCTCTGCACTCTATTCCCGGCACTCCGCTCTCTCTGCACTCTATTCCCAGCATTCTGCTCTCTCTGCACTCTATTCCCAGCACTCCGCTCTCTCTGCACTCTATTCCCAGCATTCCGCTCTCTCTGCACTCTATTCCCAGCACTCCGCTTTCTCTGCACTCTATTCCCAGCATTCCGCTCTCTCTGCACTCTATTCCCACCACTCCGCTCTCTCTGCACTCTATTCCCAGCACTCCGCTCTCTCTGCACTCTTCTCCCGGCACTCCGCTCTCTCTGCACTCTATTCCCAGCATTCCGCTCTCTCTGCACTCTATTCCCGGCACTCCGCTCTCTCTGCACTCTATTCCCAGCACTCCGCTCTCTCTGCACTCTATTCCCAGCATTCCGCTCTCTCTGCACTCTATTCCCAGCACTTCGCTCTCTCTGCACTCTATTCCCAGCACTCCGCTCTCTCTGCACTCTTCTCCCGGCACTCCGCTCTCTCTGCACTCTATTACCAGCACTCCGCTCTCTCTGCATTCTATTCCCGGCACTCCGCTCTCTCTGCACTCTATTCCCGGCACTCCGTTCTCTCTGCACTCTATTCCCGGCACTCCGCTCTCTCTGCACTCTATTCCCAGCACTCCGCTCTCTCTGCACTCTATTCCCGGTATTCCGCTCTCTCTGCACTCTATTCTCGGCACTCCGCGCTCTCTGCACTCTTCTCCCGGCACTCCGCTCTCTCTGCACTCTATTCCCAGCACTCCGCTCTCTCTGCACTCTATTCCCAGCATTCTGCTCTCTCTGCACTCTATTCCCAGCACTCCGCTCTCTCTGCACTCTATTCCCAGCATTCCGCTCTCTCTGCACTCTATTCCCAGCACTCCGCTCTCTCTGCACTCTATTCCCAGCATTCCGCTCTCTCTGCACTCTATTCCCGGCACTCCGCTCTCTCTGCACTCTATTCCCAGCATTCTGCTCTCTCTGCACTCTATTCCCAGCACTCCGCTCTCTCTGCACTCTATTCCCAGCACTCCGCTCTCTCTGCACTCTATTCCCGGCACTCCGCTCTCTCTGCACTCTATTCCCAGCATTCTGCTCTCTCTGCACTCTTCTCCCGGCACTCCGCTCTCTCTGCACTCTATTCCCAGCACTCCGCTCTCTCTGCATTCTATTCCCGGCACTCCGCTCTCTCTGCACTCTATTCCCGGCACTCCGTTCTCTCTGCACTCTATTCCCGGCACTCCGCTCTCTCTGCACTCTATTCCCAGCACTCCGCTCTCTCTGCACTCTTCTCCCGGCACTCCGCTCTCTCTGCACTCTATTCCTGGTATTCCGCTCTCTCTGCACTCTTCTCCCGGCACTCCGCTCTCTCTGCACTCTATTCCCAGCATTCTGCTCTCTCTGCACTCTATTCCCAGCACTCCGCTCTCTCTGCACTCTATTCCCAGCACTCCACTCTCTCTGCACTCTATTCCCAGCATTCCGCTCTCTCTGCACTCTATTCCCAGCACTCCGCTCTCTCTGCACTCTATTCCCAGCATTCCACTCTCTCTGCACTCTATTCCTAGCATTCCGCTCTCTCTGCACTCTATTCCCGGTATTCCGCTCTCTCTGCACTCTTCTCCCGGCACTCCGCTCTCTCTGCACTCTATTCCCAGCACTCCGCTCTCTCTGCACTCTATTCCCAGCATTCTGCTCTCTCTGCACTCTATTCCCAGCACTCCGCTCTCTCTGCACTCTATTCCCAGCATTCCGCTCTCTCTGCACTCTATTCCCAGCACTCCGCTCTCTCTGCACTCTATTCCCAGCATTCCGCTCTCTCTGCACTCTATTCCCGGCACTCCGCTCTCTCTGCACTCTATTCCCAGCATTCTGCTCTCTCTGCACTCTATTCCCAGCACTCCGCTCTCTCTGCACTCTATTCCCAGCACTCCGCTCTCTCTGCACTCTATTCCCGGCACTCCGCTCTCTCTGCACTCTATTCCCAGCATTCTGCTCTCTCTGCACTCTATTCCCAGCACTCCACTCTCTCTGCACTCTATTCCCAGCATTCCGCTCTCTCTGCACTGTATTCCCAGCACTCCGCTCTCTCTGCACTCTATTCCCAGCATTCCGCTCTCTCTGCACTCTATTCCCAGCACTCCGCTCTCTCTGCACTCTATTCCCAGCACTCCGCTCTCTCTGCACTCTTCTCCCGGCACTCCGCTCTCTCTGCACTCTATTCCCAGCATTCCGCTCTCTCTGCACTCTATTCCCGGCACTCCGCTCTCTCTGCACTCTATTCCCAGCACTCCGCTCTCTCTGCACTCTATTCCCAGCACTCCGCTCTCTCTGCACTCTATTCCCAGCATTCCGCTCTCTCTGCACTCTATTCCCAGCACTCCGCTCTCTCTGCACTCTATTCCCAGCACTCCGCTCTCTCTGCACTCTTCTCCCGGCACTCCGCTCTCTCTGCACTCTATTCCCAGCACTCCGCTCTCTCTGCATTCTATTCCCGGCACTCCGCTCTCTCTGCACTCTATTCCCGGCACTCCGTTCTCTCTGCACTCTATTCCCGGCACTCCGCTCTCTCTGCACTCTATTCCCAGCACTCCGCTCTCTCTGCACTCTTCTCCCGGCACTCCGCTCTCTCTGCACTCTATTCCTGGTATTCCGCTCTCTCTGCACTCTTCTCCCGGCACTCCACTCTCTCTGCACTGTATTCCCAGCACTCCGTTCTCTCTGCACTCTATTCCCAGCACTCCGCTCTCTCTACACTCTATTCCCAGCACTTCACTCTCTATGCACTCTATTCCCAGCACTCCGCTCTCTCTGCACTCTATTCCCAGCATTCCACTCCCTCTGCACTCTATTCCCAGCATTCCGCTCTCTCTGCACTCTATTCCCAGCATTCCGCTCTCTCTGCACTCTATTCCCAGCACTCCACACTCTCTGCACTCTATTCCCAGCACTCCGCTCTCTCTGCACTCTATTCCCGGCATTCCGCTCTCTCTGCACTCTATTCCCGGCACTCCACTCTCTCTGCACTCTATTCCCAGCATTCCGCTCTCTCTGCACTCTATTCCCAGCATTCCGCTCTCTCTGCACTCTATTCCCAGCATTCCGCTCTCTCTGCACTCTATTCCCGGCACTCTGCTCTCTCTGCACTCTATTCCCAGCACTCCGCTCTCTCTGCACTCTATTCCCAGCATTCCACTCTCTCTGCACTCTATTCCCAGCACTCCGCTCTCTCTGCACTCTATTCCCAGCATTCCGCTCTCTCTGCACTCTATTCCCAGCACTCCGCTCTCTCTGCACTCTTCTCCCGGCACTCCGCTCTCTCTGCACTCTATTCCCAGCATTCCACTCTCTCTGCACTCTATTCCCAGCACTCCGCTCTCTCTGCACTCTATTCCCAGCATTCCGCTCTCTCTGCACTCTATTCCCAGCACTCCGCTCTCTCTGCACTCTTCTCCCGGCACTCCGCTCTCTCTGCACTCTATTCCCAGCATTCCGCTCTCTCTGCACTCTATTCCCGGCACTCCGCTCTCTCTGCACTCTATTCCCAGCACTCCGCTCTCTCTGCACTCTATTCCCAGCACTCCGCTCTCTCTGCACTCTATTCCCAGCATTCCGCTCTCTCTGCACTCTATTCCCAGCACTCCGCTCTCTCTGCACTCTATTCCCAGCACTCCGCTCTCTCTGCACTCTTCTCCCGGCACTCCGCTCTCTCTGCACTCTATTCCCAGCACTCCGCTCTCTCTGCATTCTATTCCCGGCACTCCGCTCTCTCTGCACTCTATTCCCGGCACTCCGTTCTCTCTGCACTCTATTCCCGGCACTCCGCTCTCTCTGCACTCTATTCCCAGCACTCCGCTCTCTCTGCACTCTATTCCCAGCACTCCGCTCTCTCTGCACTCTTCTCCCGACACTCCGCTCTCTCTGCACTCTATTCCTGGTATTCCGCACTCTCTGCACTCTTCTCCCGGCACTCCACTCTCTATGCACTCTATTCCCAGCACTCCGCTCTCTCTGCACTCTATTCCCAGCATTCCGCTCTCTCTGCACTCTATTCCCAGCATTCCGCTCTCTCTGCACTCTATTCCCAGCACTCCACACTCTCTGCACTCTATTCCCAGCACTCCGCTCTCTCTGCACTCTATTCCCGGCATTCCGCTCTCTCTGCACTCTATTCCCGGCACTCCGCTCTCTCTGCACTCTATTCCGAGCATTCCGCTCTCTCTGCACTCTATTCCCAGCATTCCGCTCTCTCTGCACTCTATTCCCAGCATTCCGCTCTCTCTGCACTCTATTCCCGGCACTCCGCTCTCTCTGCACTCTATTCCCAGCACTCCGCTCTCTCTGCACTCTATTCCCAGCATTCCACTCTCTCTGCACTCTATTCCCAGCACTCCGCTCTCTCTGCACTCTATTCCCAGCATTCCGCTCTCTCTGCACTCTATTCCCAGCACTCCGCTCTCTCTGCACTCTTCTCCCGGCACTCCGCTCTCTCTGCACTCTATTTCCAGCACTCCGCTCTCTCTGCACTCTATTCCTGGCACTCCGCTCTCTCTGCACTCTATTCCCAGCACTCCGCTCTCTCTGCACTCTTCTCCCGGCACTCCGCTCTCTCTGCACTCTATTCCTGGTATTCCGCACTCTCTGCACTCTTCTCCCGGCACTCCACTCTCTATGCACTCTATTCCCAGCACTCCGCTCTCTCTGCACTCTATTCCCAGCATTCCGCTCTCTCTGCACTCTATTCCCAGCATTCCGCTCTCTCTGCACTCTATTCCCAGCATTCCGCTCTCTCTGCACTCTATTCCCAGCACTCCACACTCTCTGCACTCTATTCCCAGCACTCCGCTCTCTCTGCACTCTATTCCCGGCATTCCGCTCTCTCTGCACTCTATAACCGGCACTCCGCTCTCTCTGCACTCTATTCCGAGCATTCCGCTCTCTCTGCACTCTATTCCCAGCATTCCGCTCTCTCTGCACTCTATTCCCAGCATTCCGCTCTCTCTGCACTCTATTCCCGGCACTCCGCTCTCTCTGCACTCTATTCCCAGCACTCCGCTCTCTCTGCACTCTATTCCCAGCATTCCACTCTCTCTGCACTCTATTCCCAGCACTCCGCTCTCTCTGCACTCTATTCCCAGCATTCCGCTCTCTCTGCACTCTATTCCCAGCACTCCGCTCTCTCTGCACTCTTCTCCCGGCACTCCGCTCTCTCTGCACTCTATTTCCAGCACTCCGCTCTCTCTGCACTCTATTCCTGGCACTCCGCTCTCTCTGCACTCTATTCCCAGCACTCCGCTCTCTCTGCACTCTTCTCCCGGCACTCCGCTCTCTCTGCACTCTATTCCCGGTATTCCGCTCTCTCTGCACTCTTCTCCCGGCACTCCACTCTCTCTGCACTCTTCTCCCAGCACTCCGCTCTCTCTGCACTCTTCTCCCGGCACTCCACTCTCTCTGCACTCTTCTCCCAGCACTCCGCTCTCTCTGCACTCTTCTCCCGGCACTCCGCTCTCTCTGCACTCTTCTCCCGGCACTCCACTCTCTCTGCACTCTTCTCCCAGCACTCCACTCTCTCTGCACTCTTCTCCCAGCACTCCGCTCTCTCTGCACTCTTCTCCCGGCACTCCACTCTCTCTGCACTCTTCTCCCAGCACTCCGCTCTCTCTGCACTCTGCTCCCGGCACTCCGCTCTCTCTGCACTCTTCTCCCGGCACTCCACTCTCTCTGCACTCTTCTCCCAGCACTCCGCTCTCTCTGCACTCTTCTCCCGGCACTCCGCTCTCTCTGCACTCTATTCCCAGCACTCCGCTCTCTCTGCACTCTATTCCCAGCACTCCGCTCTCTCTGCACTCTATTCCCAGCACTCCGTTCTCTCTGCACTCTATTCCCAGCATTCCGCTCTCTCTGCACTCTATTCCCAGCATTCCGTTCTCTCTGCACTCTTCTCCCAGCACTCCGCTCTCTCTGCACTCTTCTCCCGACACTCCGCTCTCTCTGCACTCTATTCCCAGCATTCCGCTCTCTCTGCACTCTATTCCCAGCACTCCGCTCTCTCTGCACTCTATTCCCAGCATTCCGCTCTCTCTGCACTCTATTCCCGGCACTCCGCTCTCTCTGCACTCTATTCCCAGCATTCTGCTCTCTCTGCACTCTATTCCCAGCACTCCGCTCTCTCTGCACTCTATTCCCAGCACTCCGCTCTCTCTGCACTCTATTCCCGGCACTCCGCTCTCTCTGCACTCTATTCCCAGCATTCTGCTCTCTCTGCACTCTTCTCCCGGCACTCCGCTCTCTCTGCACTCTATTCCCAGCACTCCGCTCTCTCTGCATTCTATTCCCGGCACTCCGCTCTCTCTGCACTCTATTCCCGGCACTCCGTTCTCTCTGCACTCTATTCCCGGCACTCCGCTCTCTCTGCACTCTATTCCCAGCACTCCGCTCTCTCTGCACTCTTCTCCCGGCACTCCGCTCTCTCTGCACTCTATTCCTGGTATTCCGCTCTCTCTGCACTCTTCTCCCGGCACTCCGCTCTCTCTGCACTCTATTCCCAGCATTCTGCTCTCTCTGCACTCTATTCCCAGCACTCCGCTCTCTCTGCACTCTATTCCCAGCACTCCACTCTCTCTGCACTCTATTCCCAGCATTCCGCTCTCTCTGCACTCTATTCCCAGCACTCCGCTCTCTCTGCACTCTATTCCCAGCATTCCACTCTCTCTGCACTCTATTCCTAGCATTCCGCTCTCTCTGCACTCTATTCCCGGTATTCCGCTCTCTCTGCACTCTTCTCCCGGCACTCCGCTCTCTCTGCACTCTATTCCCAGCACTCCGCTCTCTCTGCACTCTATTCCCAGCATTCTGCTCTCTCTGCACTCTATTCCCAGCACTCCGCTCTCTCTGCACTCTATTCCCAGCATTCCGCTCTCTCTGCACTCTATTCCCAGCACTTCGCTCTCTCTGCACTCTATTCCCAGCATTCCGCTCTCTCTGCACTCTATTCCCGGCACTCCGCTCTCTCTGCACTCTATTCCCAGCATTCTGCTCTCTCTGCACTCTATTCCCAGCACTCCGCTCTCTCTGCACTCTATTCCCAGCACTCCGCTCTCTCTGCACTCTATTCCCGGCACTCCGCTCTCTCTGCACTCTATTCCCAGCATTCTGCTCTCTCTGCACTCTATTCCCAGCACTCCACTCTCTCTGCACTCTATTCCCAGCATTCCGCTCTCTCTGCACTGTATTCCCAGCACTCCGCTCTCTCTGCACTCTATTCCCAGCATTCCGCTCTCTCTGCACTCTATTCCCAGCACTCCGCTCTCTCTGCACTCTATTCCCAGCACTCCGCTCTCTCTGCACTCTTCTCCCGGCACTCCGCTCTCTCTGCACTCTATTCCCAGCATTCCGCTCTCTCTGCACTCTATTCCCGGCACTCCGCTCTCTCTGCACTCTATTCCCAGCACTCCGCTCTCTCTGCACTCTATTCCCAGCACTCCGCTCTCTCTGCACTCTATTCCCAGCATTCCGCTCTCTCTGCACTCTATTCCCAGCACTCCGCTCTCTCTGCACTCTATTCCCAGCACTCCGCTCTCTCTGCACTCTTCTCCCGGCACTCCGCTCTCTCTGCACTCTATTCCCAGCACTCCGCTCTCTCTGCATTCTATTCCCGGCACTCCGCTCTCTCTGCACTCTATTCCCGGCACTCCGTTCTCTCTGCACTCTATTCCCGGCACTCCGCTCTCTCTGCACTCTATTCCCAGCACTCCGCTCTCTCTGCACTCTTCTCCCGGCACTCCGCTCTCTCTGCACTCTATTCCTGGTATTCCGCTCTCTCTGCACTCTTCTCCCGGCACTCCACTCTCTCTGCACTGTATTCCCAGCACTCCGTTCTCTCTGCACTCTATTCCCAGCACTCCGCTCTCTCTACACTCTATTCCCAGCACTTCACTCTCTATGCACTCTATTCCCAGCACTCCGCTCTCTCTGCACTCTATTCCCAGCATTCCACTCCCTCTGCACTCTATTCCCAGCATTCCGCTCTCTCTGCACTCTATTCCCAGCATTCCGCTCTCTCTGCACTCTATTCCCAGCACTCCACACTCTCTGCACTCTATTCCCAGCACTCCGCTCTCTCTGCACTCTATTCCCGGCATTCCGCTCTCTCTGCACTCTATTCCCGGCACTCCGCTCTCTCTGCACTCTATTCCCAGCATTCCGCTCTCTCTGCACTCTATTCCCAGCATTCCGCTCTCTCTGCACTCTATTCCCAGCATTCCGCTCTCTCTGCACTCTATTCCCGGCACTCTGCTCTCTCTGCACTCTATTCCCAGCATTCCGCTCTCTCTGCACTCTATTCCCAGCATTCCACTCTCTCTGCACTCTATTCCCAGCACTCCGCTCTCTCTGCACTCTATTCCCAGCATTCCGCTCTCTCTGCACTCTATTCCCAGCACTCCGCTCTCTCTGCACTCTTCTCTCGGCACTCCGCTCTCTCTGCACTCTATTCCCAGCATTCCACTCTCTCTGCACTCTATTCCCAGCACTCCGCTCTCTCTGCACTCTATTCCCAGCATTCCGCTCTCTCTGCACTCTATTCCCAGCACTCCGCTCTCTCTGCACTCTTCTCCCGGCACTCCGCTCTCTCTGCACTCTATTCCCAGCATTCCGCTCTCTCTGCACTCTATTCCCGGCACTCCGCTCTCTCTGCACTCTATTCCCAGCACTCCGCTCTCTCTGCACTCTATTCCCAGCACTCCGCTCTCTCTGCACTCTATTCCCAGCATTCCGCTCTCTCTGCACTCTATTCCCAGCACTCCGCTCTCTCTGCACTCTATTCCCAGCACTCCGCTCTCTCTGCACTCTTCTCCCGGCACTCCGCTCTCTCTGCACTCTATTCCCAGCACTCCGCTCTCTCTGCATTCTATTCCCGGCACTCCGCTCTCTCTGCACTCTATTCCCGGCACTCCGTTCTCTCTGCACTCTATTCCCGGCACTCCGCTCTCTCTGCACTCTATTCCCAGCACTCCGCTCTCTCTGCACTCTATTCCCAGCACTCCGCTCTCTCTGCACTCTTCTCCCGGCACTCCGCTCTCTCTGCACTCTATTCCTGGTATTCCGCACTCTCTGCACTCTTCTCCCGGCACTCCACTCTCTATGCACTCTATTCCCAGCACTCCGCTCTCTCTGCACTCTATTCCCAGCATTCCGCTCTCTCTGCACTCTATTCCCAGCATTCCGCTCTCTCTGCACTCTATTCCCAGCATTCCGCTCTCTCTGCACTCTATTCCCAGCACTCCACACTCTCTGCACTCTATTCCCAGCACTCCGCTCTCTCTGCACTCTATTCCCGGCATTCCGCTCTCTCTGCACTCTATTCCCGGCACTCCGCTCTCTCTGCACTCTATTCCGAGCATTCCGCTCTCTCTGCACTCTATTCCCAGCATTCCGCTCTCTCTGCACTCTATTCCCAGCATTCCGCTCTCTCTGCACTCTATTCCCGGCACTCCGCTCTCTCTGCACTCTATTCCCAGCACTCCGCTCTCTCTGCACTCTATTCCCAGCATTCCACTCTCTCTGCACTCTATTCCCAGCACTCCGCTCTCTCTGCACTCTATTCCCAGCATTCCGCTCTCTCTGCACTCTATTCCCAGCACTCCGCTCTCTCTGCACTCTTCTCCCGGCACTCCGCTCTCTCTGCACTCTATTTCCAGCACTCCGCTCTCTCTGCACTCTATTCCTGGCACTCCGCTCTCTCTGCACTCTATTCCCAGCACTCCGCTCTCTCTGCACTCTTCTCCCGGCACTCCGCTCTCTCTGCACTCTATTCCTGGTATTCCGCACTCTCTGCACTCTTCTCCCGGCACTCCACTCTCTATGCACTCTATTCCCAGCACTCCGCTCTCTCTGCACTCTATTCCCAGCATTCCGCTCTCTCTGCACTCTATTCCCAGCATTCCGCTCTCTCTGCACTCTATTCCCAGCATTCCGCTCTCTCTGCACTCTATTCCCAGCACTCCACACTCTCTGCACTCTATTCCCAGCACTCCGCTCTCTCTGCACTCTATTCCCGGCATTCCGCTCTCTCTGCACTCTATAACCGGCACTCCGCTCTCTCTGCACTCTATTCCGAGCATTCCGCTCTCTCTGCACTCTATTCCCAGCATTCCGCTCTCTCTGCACTCTATTCCCAGCATTCCGCTCTCTCTGCACTCTATTCCCGGCACTCCGCTCTCTCTGCACTCTATTCCCAGCACTCCGCTCTCTCTGCACTCTATTCCCAGCATTCCACTCTCTCTGCACTCTATTCCCAGCACTCCGCTCTCTCTGCACTCTATTCCCAGCATTCCGCTCTCTCTGCACTCTATTCCCAGCACTCCGCTCTCTCTGCACTCTTCTCCCGGCACTCCGCTCTCTCTGCACTCTATTTCCAGCACTCCGCTCTCTCTGCACTCTATTCCTGGCACTCCGCTCTCTCTGCACTCTATTCCCAGCACTCCGCTCTCTCTGCACTCTTCTCCCGGCACTCCGCTCTCTCTGCACTCTATTCCCGGTATTCCGCTCTCTCTGCACTCTTCTCCCGGCACTCCACTCTCTCTGCACTCTTCTCCCAGCACTCCGCTCTCTCTGCACTCTTCTCCCGGCACTCCACTCTCTCTGCACTCTTCTCCCAGCACTCCGCTCTCTCTGCACTCTTCTCCCGGCACTCCGCTCTCTCTGCACTCTTCTCCCGGCACTCCACTCTCTCTGCACTCTTCTCCCAGCACTCCACTCTCTCTGCACTCTTCTCCCAGCACTCCGCTCTCTCTGCACTCTTCTCCCGGCACTCCACTCTCTCTGCACTCTTCTCCCAGCACTCCGCTCTCTCTGCACTCTGCTCCCGGCACTCCGCTCTCTCTGCACTCTTCTCCCGGCACTCCACTCTCTCTGCACTCTTCTCCCAGCACTCCGCTCTCTCTGCACTCTTCTCCCGGCACTCCGCTCTCTCTGCACTCTATTCCCAGCACTCCGCTCTCTCTGCACTCTATTCCCAGCACTCCGCTCTCTCTGCACTCTATTCCCAGCACTCCGTTCTCTCTGCACTCTATTCCCAGCATTCCGCTCTCTCTGCACTCTATTCCCAGCATTCCGTTCTCTCTGCACTCTTCTCCCAGCACTCCGCTCTCTCTGCACTCTTCTCCCGGCACTCCGCTCTCTCTGCACTCTATTCCCAGCATTCCGCTCTCTCTGCACTCTATTCCCAGCACTCCGCTCTCTCTGCACTCTATTCCCAGCATTCCGCTCTCTCTGCACTCTATTCCCGGCACTCCGCTCTCTCTGCACTCTATTCCCAGCATTCTGCTCTCTCTGCACTCTATTCCCAGCACTCCGCTCTCTCTGCACTCTATTCCCAGCACTCCGCTCTCTCTGCACTCTATTCCCGGCACTCCGCTCTCTCTGCACTCTATTCCCAGCATTCTGCTCTCTCTGCACTCTTCTCCCGGCACTCCACTCTCTCTGCACTCTATTCCCAGCATTCTGCTCTCTCTGCACTCTTCTCCCGGCACTCCACTCTCTCTGCACTCTATTCCCAGCACTCCGCTCTCTCTGCACTCTATTCCCAGCACTCCGCTCTCTCTGCACTCTATTCCCGGCACTCCGCTCTCTCTGCACTCTATTCCCAGCATTCTGCTCTCTCTGCACTCTTCTCCCGGCACTCCACTCTCTCTGCACTCTATTCCCAGCACTCCGCTCTCTCTGCACTCTATTCCCGGCACTCCGTTCTCTCTGCACTCTATTCCCGGCACTCCGCTCTCTCTGCACTCTATTCCCAGCACTCCGCTCTCTCTGCACTCTTCTCCCGGCACTCCGCTCTCTCTGCACTCTATTCCTGGTATTCCGCTCTCTCTGCACTCTTCTCCCGGCACTCCGCTCTCTCTGCACTCTATTCCCAGCATTCTGCTCTCTCTGCACTCTATTCCCAGCACTCCGCTCTCTCTGCACTCTATTCCCAGCACTCCACTCTCTCTGCACTCTATTCCCAGCATTCCGCTCTCTCTGCACTCTATTCCCAGCACTCCGCTCTCTCTGCACTCTATTCCCAGCATTCCACTCTCTCTGCACTCTATTCCTAGCATTCCGCTCTCTCTGCACTCTATTCCCGGTATTCCGCTCTCTCTGCACTCTTCTCCCGGTACTCCGCTCTCTCTGCACTCTATTCCCAGCACTCCGCTCTCTCTGCACTCTATTCCCAGCATTCTGCTCTCTCTGCACTCTATTCCCAGCACTCCGCTCTCTCTGCACTCTATTCCCAGCATTCCGCTCTCTCTGCACTCTATTCCCAGCACTCCGCTCTCTCTGCACTCTATTCCCAGCATTCCGCTCTCTCTGCACTCTATTCCCGGCACTCCGCTCTCTCTGCACTCTATTCCCAGCATTCTGCTCTCTCTGCACTCTATTCCCAGCACTCCGCTCTCTCTGCACTCTATTCCCAGCACTCCGCTCTCTCTGCACTCTATTCCCGGCACTCCGCTCTCTCTGCACTCTATTCCCAGCATTCTGCTCTCTCTGCACTCTATTCCCAGCACTCCACTCTCTCTGCACTCTATTCCCAGCATTCCGCTCTCTCTGCACTGTATTCCCAGCACTCCGCTCTCTCTGCACTCTATTCCCAGCATTCCGCTCTCTCTGCACTCTATTCCCAGCACTCCGCTCTCTCTGCACTCTATTCCCAGCACTCCGCTCTCTCTGCACTCTTCTCCCGGCACTCCGCTCTCTCTGCACTCTATTCCCAGCATTCCGCTCTCTCTGCACTCTATTCCCGGCACTCCGCTCTCTCTGCACTCTATTCCCAGCACTCCGCTCTCTCTGCACTCTATTCCCAGCACTCCGCTCTCTCTGCACTCTATTCCCAGCATTCCGCTCTCTCTGCACTCTATTCCCAGCACTCCGCTCTCTCTGCACTCTATTCCCAGCACTCCGCTCTCTCTGCACTCTTCTCCCGGCACTCCGCTCTCTCTGCACTCTATTCCCAGCACTCCGCTCTCTCTGCATTCTATTCCCGGCACTCCGCTCTCTCTGCACTCTATTCCCGGCACTCCGTTCTCTCTGCACTCTATTCCCGGCACTCCGCTCTCTCTGCACTCTATTCCCAGCACTCCGCTCTCTCTGCACTCTTCTCCCGGCACTCCGCTCTCTCTGCACTCTATTCCTGGTATTCCGCTCTCTCTGCACTCTTCTCCCGGCACTCCACTCTCTCTGCACTGTATTCCCAGCACTCCGTTCTCTCTGCACTCTATTCCCAGCACTCCGCTCTCTCTACACTCTATTCCCAGCACTTCACTCTCTATGCACTCTATTCCCAGCACTCCGCTCTCTCTGCACTCTATTCCCAGCATTCCACTCCCTCTGCACTCTATTCCCAGCATTCCGCTCTCTCTGCACTCTATTCCCAGCATTCCGCTCTCTCTGCACTCTATTCCCAGCACTCCACACTCTCTGCACTCTATTCCCAGCACTCCGCTCTCTCTGCACTCTATTCCCGGCATTCCGCTCTCTCTGCACTCTATTCCCGGCACTCCGCTCTCTCTGCACTCTATTCCCAGCATTCCGCTCTCTCTGCACTCTATTCCCAGCATTCCGCTCTCTCTGCACTCTATTCCCAGCATTCCGCTCTCTCTGCACTCTATTCCCGGCACTCTGCTCTCTCTGCACTCTATTCCCAGCACTCCGCTCTCTCTGCACTCTATTCCCAGCACTCCGCTCTCTCTGCACTCTATTCCCAGCATTCCGCTCTCTCTGCACTCTATTCCCAGCACTCCGCTCTCTCTGCACTCTTCTCCCGGCACTCCGCTCTCTCTGCACTCTATTCCCAGCATTCCACTCTCTCTGCACTCTATTCCCAGCACTCCGCTCTCTCTGCACTCTATTCCCAGCATTCCGCTCTCTCTGCACTCTATTCCCAGCACTCCGCTCTCTCTGCACTCTTCTCCCGGCACTCCGCTCTCTCTGCACTCTATTCCCAGCATTCCGCTCTCTCTGCACTCTATTCCCGGCACTCCGCTCTCTCTGCACTCTATTCCCAGCACTCCGCTCTCTCTGCACTCTATTCCCAGCACTCCGCTCTCTCTGCACTCTATTCCCAGCATTCCGCTCTCTCTGCACTCTATTCCCAGCACTCCGCTCTCTCTGCACTCTATTCCCAGCACTCCGCTCTCTCTGCACTCTTCTCCCGGCACTCCGCTCTCTCTGCACTCTATTCCCAGCACTCCGCTCTCTCTGCATTCTATTCCCGGCACTCCGCTCTCTCTGCACTCTATTCCCGGCACTCCGTTCTCTCTGCACTCTATTCCCGGCACTCCGCTCTCTCTGCACTCTATTCCCAGCACTCCGCTCTCTCTGCACTCTATTCCCAGCACTCCGCTCTCTCTGCACTCTTCTCCCGGCACTCCGCTCTCTCTGCACTCTATTCCTGGTATTCCGCACTCTCTGCACTCTTCTCCCGGCACTCCACTCTCTATGCACTCTATTCCCAGCACTCCGCTCTCTCTGCACTCTATTCCCAGCATTCCGCTCTCTCTGCACTCTATTCCCAGCATTCCGCTCTCTCTGCACTCTATTCCCAGCACTCCACACTCTCTGCACTCTATTCCCAGCACTCCGCTCTCTCTGCACTCTATTCCCGGCATTCCGCTCTCTCTGCACTCTATTCCCGGCACTCCGCTCTCTCTGCACTCTATTCCCAGCATTCCGCTCTCTCTGCACTCTATTCCCAGCATTCCGCTCTCTCTGCACTCTATTCCCGGCACTCCGCTCTCTCTGCACTCTATTCCCAGCACTCCGCTCTCTCTGCACTCTATTCCCAGCATTCCACTCTCTCTGCACTCTATTCCCAGCATTCCACTCTCTCTGCACTCTATTCCCAGCACTCCGCTCTCTCTGCACTCTATTCCCAGCATTCCGCTCTCTCTGCACTCTATTCCCAGCACTCCGCTCTCTCTGCACTCTTCTCCCGGCACTCCGCTCTCTCTGCACTCTATTTCCAGCACTCCGCTCTCTCTGCACTCTATTCCTGGCACTCCGCTCTCTCTGCACTCTATTCCCAGCACTCCGCTCTCTCTGCACTCTTCTCCCGGCACTCCGCTCTCTCTGCACTCTATTCCTGGTATTCCGCACTCTCTGCACTCTTCTCCCGGCACTCCACTCTCTATGCACTCTATTCCCAGCACTCCGCTCTCTCTGCACTCTATTCCCAGCATTCCGCTCTCTCTGCACTCTATTCCCAGCATTCCGCTCTCTCTGCACTCTATTCCCAGCATTCCGCTCTCTCTGCACTCTATTCCCAGCACTCCACACTCTCTGCACTCTATTCCCAGCACTCCGCTCTCTCTGCACTCTATTCCCGGCATTCCGCTCTCTCTGCACTCTATAACCGGCACTCCGCTCTCTCTGCACTCTATTCCGAGCATTCCGCTCTCTCTGCACTCTATTCCCAGCATTCCGCTCTCTCTGCACTCTATTCCCAGCATTCCGCTCTCTCTGCACTCTATTCCCGGCACTCCGCTCTCTCTGCACTCTATTCCCAGCACTCCGCTCTCTCTGCACTCTATTCCCAGCATTCCACTCTCTCTGCACTCTATTCCCAGCACTCCGCTCTCTCTGCACTCTATTCCCAGCATTCCGCTCTCTCTGCACTCTATTCCCAGCACTCCGCTCTCTCTGCACTCTTCTCCCGGCACTCCGCTCTCTCTGCACTCTATTTCCAGCACTCCGCTCTCTCTGCACTCTATTCCTGGCACTCCGCTCTCTCTGCACTCTATTCCCAGCACTCCGCTCTCTCTGCACTCTTCTCCCGGCACTCCGCTCTCTCTGCACTCTATTCCCGGTATTCCGCTCTCTCTGCACTCTTCTCCCGGCACTCCACTCTCTCTGCACTCTTCTCCCAGCACTCCGCTCTCTCTGCACTCTTCTCCCGGCACTCCACTCTCTCTGCACTCTTCTCCCAGCACTCCGCTCTCTCTGCACTCTTCTCCCGGCACTCCGCTCTCTCTGCACTCTTCTCCCGGCACTCCACTCTCTCTGCACTCTTCTCCCAGCACTCCACTCTCTCTGCACTCTTCTCCCAGCACTCCGCTCTCTCTGCACTCTTCTCCCGGCACTCCACTCTCTCTGCACTCTTCTCCCAGCACTCCGCTCTCTCTGCACTCTGCTCCCGGCACTCCGCTCTCTCTGCACTCTTCTCCCGGCACTCCACTCTCTCTGCACTCTTCTCCCAGCACTCCGCTCTCTCTGCACTCTTCTCCCGGCACTCCGCTCTCTCTGCACTCTATTCCCAGCACTCCGCTCTCTCTGCACTCTATTCCCAGCACTCCGCTCTCTCTGCACTCTATTCCCAGCACTCCGTTCTCTCTGCACTCTATTCCCAGCACTCCGCTCTCTCTACACTCTATTCCCAGCATTCCGCTCTCTCTACACTCTATTCCCAGCACTCCACTCTCTATGCACTCTATTCCCAGCACTCCGCTCTCTCTGCACTCTATTCCCAGCATTCCGCTCTCTCTGCACTCTATTCCCAGCATTCCGCGCTCTCTGCACTCTATTCCCGGCACTCCGCTCTCTCTGCACTCTATTCCCAGCACTCCACTCTCTCTGCACTCTTCTCCCAGCACTCCGCTCTCTCTGCACTCTTCTCCCGGCACTCCGCTCTCTCTGCACTCTATTCCCAGCACTCCGCTCTCTCTGCACTCTATTCCCAGCACTCCGCTCTCTCTGCACTCTATTCCCAGCACTCCGTTCTCTCTGCACTCTATTCCCAGCACTCCGCTCTCTCTACACTCTATTCCCAGCATTCCACTCTCTCTACACTCTATTCCCAGCACTCCACTCTCTATGCACTCTATTCCCAGCACTCCGCTCTCTCTGCACTCTATTCCCAGCATTCCGCTCTCTTTGCACTCTATTCCCAGCATTCCGCTCTCTCTGCACTCTATTCCCGGCACTCCGCTCTCTCTGCACTCTATTCCCAGCACTCCGCTCTCTCTGCACTCTATTCCCAGCATTCCGCTCTCTCTGCACTCTATTCCCAGCACTCCGCTCTCTCTGCACTCTATTCCCAGCATTCCGCTCTCTCTGCACTCTATTCCCAGCATTCTGCTCTCTCTGCACTCTATCCCCAGCACTCCGCTCTCTCTGCACTCTATTCCCAGCATTCTGCTCTCTCTGCACTCTATTCCCAGTGCTCCGCTCTCTCTGCACTCTTCTCCCAGCACTCCGCTCTCTCTGCACTCTATTCCCAGCATTCTGCTCTCTCTGCACTCTATTCCCAGCACTCCGCTCTCTCTGCACTCTATTCCCAGCACTCCACTCTCTCTGCACTCTATTCCCAGCATTCCGCTCTCTCTGCACTCTATTCCCAGCATTCCGCTCTCTCTGCACTCTATTCCCAGCATTCCGCTCTCTCTGCACTCTATTCCCAGCATTCCGCTCTCTCTGCATTCTATTCCCGGTATTCCGCTCTCTCTGCACTCTATTCCCGGCACTCCGCTCTCTCTGCACTCTTCTCCCGGCACTCCGCTCTCTCTACACTCTATTCCCAGCATTCTGCTCTCTCTGCACTCTATTCCCAGCACTCCGCTCTCTCTGCACTCTATTCCCAGCACTCCGCTCTCTCTGCACTCTATTCCCAGCATTCCGCTCTCTCTGCACTCTATTCCCAGCACTCCGCTCTCTCTGCACTCTTCTCCCGGCACTCCGCTCTCTCTGCACTCTATTTCCAGCACTCCGCTCTCTCTGCACTCTATTCCCAGCACTCCGCTCTCTCTGCATTCTATTCCCGGCACTCCGCTCCCTCTGCACTCTATTCCCGGCACTCCGCTCTCTCTGCACTCTATTCCCGGCACTCCGCTCTCTCTGCACTCTATTCCCAGCATTCCGCTCTCTCTGCACTCTATTCCCAGCATTCCGCTCTCTTCTCCCGGCACTCCGCTCTCTCTGCACTCTATTCCCAGCACTCCGTTCTCTCTGCACTCTATTCCCAGCACTCCGCTCTCTCTACACTCTATTCCCAGCACTCCGCTCTCTCTGCACTCTATTCCCAGCATTCTGCTCTCTCTGCACTCTATTCCCAGTGCTCCGCTCTCTCTGCACTCTTCTCCCAGCACTCCGCTCTCTCTGCACTCTATTCCCAGCATTCTGCTCTCTCTTCACTCTATTCCCGGCACTCCGCTCTCTCTGCACTCTTCTCCCGGCACTCCGCTCTCTCTACACTCTATTCCCAGAATTCTGCTCTCTCTGCACTCTATTCCCAGCACTCCGCTCTCTCTGCACTCTATTCCCAGCATTCCGCTCTCTCTGCACTCTATTCCCAGCACTCCGCTCTCTCTGCACTCTATTCCCAGCACTCCGCTCTCTCTGCACTCTATTCCCAGCATTCCGCTCTCTCTGCACTCTATTCCCAGCACTCCGCTCTCTCTGCACTCTCCTCCCGGCACTCCGCTCTATCTGCACTCTATTCCCAGCACTCCGCTCTCTCTGCACTCTATTCCCAGCACTCCGCTCTCTCTGCATTCTATTCCCGGCACTCCGCTCCCTCTGCACTCTATTCCCGGCACTCCGCTCTCTCTACACTCTATTCCCGGCACTCCGCTCTCTCTGCACTCTATTCCCAGCATTCCGCTCTCTCTGCACTCTATTCCCAGCATTCCGCTCTCTTCTCCCGGCACTCCGCTCTCTCTGCACTCTATTCCCAGCACTCCGTTCTCTCTGCACTCTATTCCCAGCACTCCGCTCTCTCTACACTCTATTCCCAGCATTCCGCTCTCTCTACACTCTATTCCCAGCACTCCACTCTCTATGCACTCTATTCCCAGCACTCCGCTCTCTCTGCACTCTATTCCCAGCATTCCACTTTCTCTGCACTCTATTCCCAGCACTCCGCTCTCTCTGCACTCTATTCCCAGCATTCCGCTCTCTCTGCACTCTATTCCCAGCACTCCGCTCTCTCTGCACTCTTCTCCCGGCACTCCGCTCTCTCTGCACTCTATTTCCAGCACTCCGCTCTCTCTGCACTCTATTCCCGACACTCCGCTCTCTCTGCACTCTATTCCCAGCACTCCGCTCTCTCTGCACTCTATTCCCAGCATTCCGCTCTCTCTGCACTCTATTCCCAGCATTCCGCTCTCTTCTCCCGGCACTCCGCTCTCTCTGCACTCTATTCCCAGCACTCCGTTCTCTCTGCACTCTATTCCCAGCACTCCGCTCTCTCTACACTCTATTCCCAGCACTCCGCTCTCTCTGCACTCTATTCCCAGCATTCTGCTCTCTCTGCACTCTATTCCCAGTGCTCCGCTCTCTCTGCACTCTTCTCCCAGCACTCCGCTCTCTCTGCACTCTATTCCCAGCATTCTGCTCTCTCTTCACTCTATTCCCGGCACTCCGCTCTCTCTGCACTCTTCTCCCGGCACTCCGCTCTCTCTACACTCTATTCCCAGAATTCTGCTCTCTCTGCACTCTATTCCCAGCACTCCGCTCTCTCTGCACTCTATTCCCAGCATTCCGCTCTCTCTGCACTCTATTCCCAGCACTCCGCTCTCTCTGCACTCTATTCCCAGCACTCCGCTCTCTCTGCACTCTATTCCCAGCATTCCGCTCTCTCTGCACTCTATTCCCAGCACTCCGCTCTCTCTGCACTCTCCTCCCGGCACTCCGCTCTCTCTGCACTCTATTCCCAGCACTCCGCTCTCTCTGCACTCTATTCCCAGCACTCCGCTCTCTCTGCATTCTATTCCCGGCACTCCGCTCCCTCTGCACTCTATTCCCGGCACTCCGCTCTCTCTACACTCTATTCCCGGCACTCCGCTCTCTCTGCACTCTATTCCCAGCATTCCGCTCTCTCTGCACTCTATTCCCAGCATTCCGCTCTCTTCTCCCGGCACTCCGCTCTCTCTGCACTCTATTCCCAGCACTCCGTTCTCTCTGCACTCTATTCCCAGCACTCCGCTCTCTCTACACTCTATTCCCAGCATTCCGCTCTCTCTACACTCTATTCCCAGCACTCCACTCTCTATGCACTCTATTCCCAGCACTCCGCTCTCTCTGCACTCTATTCCCAGCATTCCACTTTCTCTGCACTCTATTCCCAGCACTCCGCTCTCTCTGCACTCTATTCCCAGCATTCCGCTCTCTCTGCACTCTATTCCCAGCACTCCGCTCTCTCTGCACTCTTCTCCCGGCACTCCGCTCTCTCTGCACTCTATTTCCAGCACTCCGCTCTCTCTGCACTCTATTCCCGACACTCCGCTCTCTCTGCACTCTATTCCCAGCACTCCGCTCTCTCTGCACTCTTCTCCCGGCACTCCGCTCTCTCTGCACTCTATTCCCGGTATTCCGCTCTCTCTGCACTCTTCTCCCGGCACTCCACTCTCTCTGCACTCTTCTCCCAGCACTCCGCTCTCTCTGCACTCTATTCCCAGCACTCCGCTCTCTCTGCACTCTATTCCCAGCACTCCGCTCTCTCTGCACTCTATTCCCAGCACTCCGCTCTCTCTGCACTCTATTCCCAGCACTCCGCTCTCTCTGTACTCTATTCCCAGCACTCCGCTCTCTCTGCACTCTATTCCCAGCACTCCACTCTCTATGCACTCTATTCCCAGCACTCCGCTCTCTCTGCACTCTATTCCCAGCATTCCGCTCTCTCTGCACTCTATTCCCAACATTCCGCTCTCTCTGCACTCTATTCCCGGCACTCCGCTCTCTCTGCACTCTATTCCCAGCACTCCGCTCTCTCTGCACTCTATTCCCAGCATTCCGCTCTCTCTGCACTCTATTCCCGGCACTCCGCTCTCTCTGCACTCTATTCCCAGCATTCCGCTCTCTCTGCACTCTATTCCCAGCATTCTGCTCTCTCTGCACTCTATTCCCAGCACTCCGCTCTCTCTGCACTCTATTCCCAGCATTCCGCTCTCTCTGCACTCTATTCCCAGCACTCCACTCTCTCTGCACTCTTCTCCCAGCACTCCGCTCTCTCTGCACTCTATTCCCAGCACTCCGCTCTCTCTGCACTCTATTCCCAGCACTCCGCTCTCTCTGCACTCTATTCCCAGCACTCCGCTCTCTCTGCACTCTATTCCCAGCACTCCGCTCTCTCTGCACTCTATTCCCAGCACTCCGCTCTCTCTGCACTCTATTCCCAGCACTCCACTCTCTATGCACTCTATTCCCAGCACTCCGCTCTCTCTGCACTCTATTCCCAGCATTCCGCTCTCTCTGCACTCTATTCCCAACATTCCGCTCTCTCTGCACTCTATTCCCGGCACTCCGCTCTCTCTGCACTCTATTCCCAGCACTCCGCTCTCTCTGCACTCTATTCCCAGCATTCCGCTCTCTCTGCACTCTATTCCCGGCACTCCGCTCTCTCTGCACTCTATTCCCAGCATTCCGCTCTCTCTGCACTCTATTCCCAGCATTCCGCTCTCTCTGCACTCTATTCCCAGCATTCTGCTCTCTCTGCACTCTATTCCCAGCACTCCGCTCTCTCTGCACTCTATTCCCAGCATTCCGCTCTCTCTGCACTCTATTCCCAGCACTCCGCTCTCTCTGCACTCTTCTCCCAGCACTCCGCTCTCTCTGCACTCTATTCCCGGCACTCCGCTCTCTCTGCACTCTATTCCCAGCATTCCGCTCTCTCTGCACTCTATTCCCAGCATTCCGCTCTCTCTGCACTCTATTCCCGGTATTCCGCTCTCTCTGCACTCTATTCCCGGCACTCCGCTCTCTCTGCACTCTTCTCCCGGCACTCCGCTCTCTCTGCACTCTATTCCCAGCATTCTGCTCTCTCTGCACTCTATTCCCAGCACTCCGCTCTCTCTGCACTCTATTCCCAGCACTCCGCTCTCTCTGCACTCTATTCCCAGCACTCCGCTCTCTCTGCACTCTATTCCCGGCACTCCGCTCTCTCTGCACTCTATTCCCAGCACTCCGCTCTCTCTGCACTCTATTCCCAGCACTCCGCTCTCTCTGCACTCTATTCCCAGCACTCCGCTCTCTCTGCACTCTATTCCCAGCACTCCGCTCTCTCTGCACTCTATTCCCAGCACTCCGCTCTCTCTGCACTCTATTCCCAGCACTCCGCTCTCTCTGCACTCTATTCCCGGCACTCCGCTCTCTCTGCACTCTATTTCCAGCACTCCACTCTCTCTGCACTCTATTCCCGGCACTCCACTCTCTCTGCACTCTATTCCCAGCACTCCGCTCTCTCTGCACTCTTCTCCCGGCACTCCGCTCTCTCTGCACTCTATTCCCAGCACTCCGCTCTCTCTGCACTCTATTCCCAGCATTCCGCTCTCTCTGCACTCTATTCCCAGCACTCCGCTCTCTCTGCACTCTTCTCCCGGCACTCCGCTCTCTCTGCACTCTATTCCCGGTATTCCACTCTCTCTGCACTCTTCTCCCGGCACTCCGCTCTCTCTGCACTCTATTTCCAGCACTCCGCTCTCTCTGCACTCTATTCCCGGCACTCCGCTCTCTCCGCACTCTATTCCCAGCACTCCGCTCTCTCTGTACTCTATTCCCAGCACTCCATTCTCTCTGCACTCTATTCCCAGCATTCCGCTCTCTCTGCACTCTATTCCCGGCACTCCGCTCTCTCTGCACTCTATTCCCAGCACTCCGCTCTCTCTGCACTCTATTCCCGGCACTCCGCTCTCTCTGCACTCTTCTCCCAGCACTCCACTCTCTCTGCACTCTATTCCCAGCACTCCGCTCTCTCTGCACTCTATTCCCAGCACTCCGCTCTCTCTGCACTCTATTCCCAGCACTCCGCTCTCTCTGCACTCTATTCCCAGCACTCCGCTGTCTCTGCACTCTATTCCCAGCACTCCGCTCTCTCTGCACTCTATTCCCAGCATTCCGTTCTCTCTGCACTCTATTTCCAGCACTCCGCTCTCTCTGCACTCTATTCCCAGCATTCCGCTCTCTCTGCACTCTATTCCCAGCATTCCGCTCTCTCTGCACTCTATTCCCAGCACTCCGCTCTCTCTGCACTCTTCTCCCGGCACTCCGCTCTCTCTGCACTCTATTCCCGGTATTCCACTCTCTCTGCACTCTTCTCCCGGCACTCCGCTCTCTCTGCACTCTATTTCCAGCACTCCGCTCTCTCTGCACTCTATTCCCGGCACTCCACTCTCTCTGCACTCTATTCCCGGCACTTCGCTCTCTCTGCACTCTATTCCCAGCACTCCACTCTCTCTGCACTCTTCTCCCGGCACTCCGCTCTCTCTGCACTCTATTCCCGGTATTCCGCTCTCTCTGCACTCTTCTCCCGGCACTCCACTCTCTCTGCACTCTATTCCCAGCACTCCGTTCTCTCTGCACTCTATTCCCAGCACTCCGCTCTCTCTACACTCTATTCCCAGCATTCCGCTCTCTCTACACTCTATTCCCAGCACTCCACTCTCTCTGCACTCTATTCCCAGCATTCCGCTCTCTCTGCACTCTATTCCAAGCACTCCGCTCTCTCTGCACTCTATTCCCAGCATTCCGCTCTCTCTGCACTCTTCTCCCGGCACTCCGCTCTCTCTGCACTCTATTCCCGGCACTCCGCTCTCTCTGCACTCTATTCCCAGCACTCCGCTCTCTCTGCACTCTATTCCCAGCATTCCGCTCTCTCTGCACTCTATTCCCGGCACTCCGCTCTCTCTGCACTCTATTCCCGGCACTCCGCTCTCTCTGCACTCCGCTCTCTCTGCACTCTATTTCCAGCACTCCGCTCTCTCTGCACTCTATTCCAAGCACTCCGCTCTCTCTGCACTCTATTCCCAGCATTCCGCTCTCTCTGCACTCTACTCCCGGCACTCCGCTCTCTCTGCACTCTATTCCCGGCACTCCGCTCTCTCTGCACTCTATTCCCAGCACTCCGCTCTCTCTGCACTCTATTCCCAGCATTCCGCTCTCTCTGCACTCTATTCCCGGCACTCCGCTCTCTCTGCACTCTATTCCCGGCACTCCGCTCTCTCTGCACTCTATTCCCAGCACTCCGCTCTCTCTGCACTCTATTTCCAGCACTCCGCTCTCTCTGCACTCTATTCCCGGCACTCCGCTCTCTCTGCACTCTATTCCCAGCACTCCCCTCTCTCTGCATTCTTCTCCTAGCACTCCGCTCTCTCTGCACTCTATTCCCAGCACTCCGCTCTCTCTGCACTCTATTTCCAGCATTCCGCTCTCTCTGCACTCTTCTCCCGGCACTCCGCTCTCTCTTCACTCTATTTCCAGCATTACGCGCTCTCTGCACTCTATTCCCAGCACTCCGTTCTCTCTGCACTCTATTCGCAGCACTCCACTCTCTCTACACTCTATTCCCAGCACTCCACTCTCTATGCACTCTATTCCCAGCACTCCGCTCTCTCTGCACTCTATTCCCAGCATTCCGCTCTCTCTGCACTCTATTCCCAGCATTCCGCTCTCTCTGCACTCTATTCCCGGCACTCCGCTCTCTCTGCACTCTTCTCCCGGCACTCCGCTCTCTCTGCACTCTATTCCCAGCACTCCGCTCTCTCTGCACTCTATTCCCGGCACTCCGCTCTCTCTGCACTCTTCTCCCAGCACTCCGCTCTCTCTGCACTCTATTCCCAGCACTCCACTCTCTCTGCACTCTATTCCCAGCACTCCCCTCTCTCTGCACTCTTCTCCCGGCACTCCGCTCTCTCTGCACTCTATTCCCAGCATTCCGCTCTCTCTGCACTCTATTCCCAGCACTCCGCTCTCTCTGCACTCTATTCCCAGCATTCCGCTCTCTCTGCACTCTATTCCCGGCACTCCGCTCTCTATGCACTCTATTTCCAGCACTCCGCTCTCTCTGCACTCTATTCCCGGCACTCCGCTCTCTCCGCACTCTATTCCCGGCACTCCGCTCTCTCTGCACTCTATTCCCGGCACTCCGCTCTCTCTGCACTCCGCTCTCTCTGCACTCTATTTCCAGCACTCCGCTCTCTCTGCACTCTATTCCAAGCACTCCGCTCTCTCTGCACTCTATTCCCAGCATTCCGCTCTCTCTGCACTCTATTCCCAGCACTCCGCTCTCTCTGCACTCTATTCCCAGCATTCCACTCTCTCTGCACTCTATTCCCAGCACTCCGCTCTCTCTGCACTCTATTCCCAGCATTCCGCTCTCTCTGCACTCTATTCCCAGCACTCCGCTCTCTCTGCACTCTTCTCCCGGCACTCCGCTCTCTCTGCACTCTATTTCCAGCACTCCGCTCTCTCTGCACTCTATTCCTGGCACTCCGCTCTCTCTGCACTCTATTCCCAGCACTCCGCTCTCTCTGCACTCTTCTCCCGGCACTCCGCTCTCTCTGCACTCTATTCCCGGTATTCCGCTCTCTCTGCACTCTTCTCCCGGCACTCCACTCTCTCTGCACTCTTCTCCCAGCACTCCGCTCTCTCTGCACTCTTCTCCCGGCACTCCACTCTCTCTGCACTCTTCTCCCAGCACTCCGCTCTCTCTGCACTCTTCTCCCGGCACTCCGCTCTCTCTGCACTCTTCTCCCGGCACTCCACTCTCTCTGCACTCTTCTCCCAGCACTCCACTCTCTCTGCACTCTTCTCCCAGCACTCCGCTCTCTCTGCACTCTTCTCCCGGCACTCCACTCTCTCTGCACTCTTCTCCCAGCACTCCGCTCTCTCTGCACTCTGCTCCCGGCACTCCGCTCTCTCTGCACTCTTCTCCCGGCACTCCACTCTCTCTGCACTCTTCTCCCAGCACTCCGCTCTCTCTGCACTCTTCTCCCGGCACTCCGCTCTCTCTGCACTCTATTCCCAGCACTCCGCTCTCTCTGCACTCTATTCCCAGCACTCCGCTCTCTCTGCACTCTATTCCCAGCACTCCGTTCTCTCTGCACTCTATTCCCAGCACTCCGCTCTCTCTACACTCTATTCCCAGCATTCCGCTCTCTCTACACTCTATTCCCAGCACTCCACTCTCTATGCACTCTATTCCCAGCACTCCGCTCTCTCTACACTCTATTCCCAGCACTCCGCTCTCTCTGCACTCTATTCCCAGCATTCCGCTCTCTTTGCACTCTATTCCCAGTATTCCGCTCTCTCTGCACTCTATTCCCGGCACTCCGCTCTCTCTGCACTCTATTCCCAGCACTCCGCTCTCTCTGCACTCTATTCCCAGCATTCCGCTCTCTCTGCACTCTATTCCCAGCACTCCGCTCTCTCTGCACTCTATTCCCAGCATTCCGCTCTCTCTGCACTCTATTCCCAGCATTCTGCTCTCTCTGCACTCTATCCCCAGCACTCCGCTCTCTCTGCACTCTATTCCCAGCATTCTGCTCTCTCTGCACTCTATTCCCAGTGCTCCGCTCTCTCTGCACTCTTCTCCCAGCACTCCGCTCTCTCTGCACTCTATTCCCAGCATTCTGCTCTCTCTGCACTCTATTCCCAGCACTCCGCTCTCTCTGCACTCTATTCCCAGCACTCCACTCTCTCTGCACTCTATTCCCAGCATTCCGCTCTCTCTGCACTCTATTCCCAGCATTCCGCTCTCTCTGCACTCTATTCCCAGCATTCCGCTCTCTCTGCACTCTATTCCCGGTATTCCGCTCTCTCTGCACTCTATTCCCGGCACTCCGCTCTCTCTGCACTCTTCTCCCGGCACTCCGCTCTCTCTACACTCTATTCCCAGCATTCTGCTCTCTCTGCACTCTATTCCCAGCACTCCGCTCTCTCTGCACTCTATTCCCAGCACTCCGCTCTCTCTGCACTCTATTCCCAGCATTCCGCTCTCTCTGCACTCTATTCCCAGCACTCCGCTCTCTCTGCACTCTTCTCCCGGCACTCCGCTCTCTCTGCACTCTATTTCCAGCACTCCGCTCTCTCTGCACTCTATTCCCAGCACTCCGCTCTCTCTGCATTCTATTCCCGGCACTCCGCTCCCTCTGCACTCTATTCCCGGCACTCCGCTCTCTCTGCACTCTATTCCCGGCACTCCGCTCTCTCTGCACTCTATTCCCAGCATTCCGCTCTCTCTGCACTCTATTCCCAGCATTCCGCTCTCTTCTCCCGGCACTCCGCTCTCTCTGCACTCTATTCCCAGCACTCCGTTCTCTCTGCACTCTATTCCCAGCACTCCGCTCTCTCTGCACTCTATTCCCAGCACTCCGTTCTCTCTGCACTCTATTCCCAGCACTCCGCTCTCTCTACACTCTATTCCCAGCACTCCGCTCTCTCTGCACTCTATTCCCAGCATTCTGCTCTCTCTTCACTCTATTCCCGGCACTCCGCTCTCTCTGCACTCTTCTCCCGGCACTCCGCTCTCTCTACACTCTATTCCCAGAATTCTGCTCTCTCTGCACTCTATTCCCAGCACTCCGCTCTCTCTGCACTCTATTCCCAGCATTCCGCTCTCTCTGCACTCTATTCCCAGCACTCCGCTCTCTCTGCACTCTATTCCCAGCACTCCGCTCTCTCTGCACTCTATTCCCAGCATTCCGCTCTCTCTGCACTCTATTCCCAGCACTCCGCTCTCTCTGCACTCTCCTCCCGGCACTCCGCTCTCTCTGCACTCTATTCCCAGCACTCCGCTCTCTCTGCACTCTATTCCCAGCACTCCGCTCTCTCTGCATTCTATTCCCGGCACTCCGCTCCCTCTGCACTCTATTCCCGGCACTCCGCTCTCTCTACACTCTATTCCCGGCACTCCGCTCTCTCTGCACTCTATTCCCAGCATTCCGCTCTCTCTGCACTCTATTCCCAGCATTCCGCTCTCTTCTCCCGGCACTCCGCTCTCTCTGCACTCTATTCCCAGCACTCCGTTCTCTCTGCACTCTATTCCCAGCACTCCGCTCTCTCTACACTCTATTCCCAGCATTCCGCTCTCTCTACACTCTATTCCCAGCACTCCACTCTCTATGCACTCTATTCCCAGCACTCCGCTCTCTCTGCACTCTATTCCCAGCATTCCACTTTCTCTGCACTCTATTCCCAGCACTCCGCTCTCTCTGCACTCTATTCCCAGCATTCCGCTCTCTCTGCACTCTATTCCCAGCACTCCGCTCTCTCTGCACTCTTCTCCCGGCACTCCGCTCTCTCTGCACTCTATTTCCAGCACTCCGCTCTCTCTGCACTCTATTCCCGACACTCCGCTCTCTCTGCACTCTATTCCCAGCACTCCGCTCTCTCTGCACTCTTCTCCCGGCACTCCGCTCTCTCTGCAATCTATTCCCGGTATTCCGCTCTCTCTGCACTCTTCTCCCGGCACTCCACTCTCTCTGCACTCTTCTCCCAGCACTCCGCTCTCTCTGCACTCTATTCCCAGCACTCCGCTCTCTCTGCACTCTATTCCCAGCACTCCGCTCTCTCTGCACTCTATTCCCAGCACTCCGCTCTCTCTGCACTCTATTCCCAGCACTCCGCTCTCTCTGTACTCTATTCCCAGCACTCCGCTCTCTCTGCACTCTATTCCCAGCACTCCACTCTCTATGCACTCTATTCCCAGCACTCCGCTCTCTCTGCACTCTATTCCCAGCATTCCGCTCTCTCTGCACTCTATTCCCAACATTCCGCTCTCTCTGCACTCTATTCCCGGCACTCCGCTCTCTCTGCACTCTATTCCCAGCACTCCGCTCTCTCTGCACTCTATTCCCAGCATTCCGCTCTCTCTGCACTCTATTCCCGGCACTCCGCTCTCTCTGCACTCTATTCCCAGCATTCCGCTCTCTCTGCACTCTATTCCCAGCATTCCGCTCTCTCTGCACTCTATTCCCAGCATTCTGCTCTCTCTGCACTCTATTCCCAGCACTCCGCTCTCTCTGCACTCTATTCCCAGCATTCCGCTCTCTCTGCACTCTATTCCCAGCACTCCACTCTCTCTGCACTCTTCTCCCAGCACTCCGCTCTCTCTGCACTCTATTCCCAGCACTCCGCTCTCTCTGCACTCTATTCCCAGCACTCCGCTCTCTCTGCACTCTATTCCCAGCACTCCGCTCTCTCTGCACTCTATTCCCAGCACTCCGCTCTCTCTGCACTCTATTCCCAGCACTCCGCTCTCTCTGCACTCTATTCCCAGCACTCCACTCTCTATGCACTCTATTCCCAGCACTCCGCTCTCTCTGCACTCTATTCCCAGCATTCCGCTCTCTCTGCACTCTATTCCCAACATTCCGCTCTCTCTGCACTCTATTCCCGGCACTCCGCTCTCTCTGCACTCTATTCCCAGCACTCCGCTCTCTCTGCACTCTATTCCCAGCATTCCGCTCTCTCTGCACTCTATTCCCGGCACTCCGCTCTCTCTGCACTCTATTCCCAGCATTCCGCTCTCTCTGCACTCTATTCCCAGCATTCCGCTCTCTCTGCACTCTATTCCCAGCATTCTGCTCTCTCTGCACTCTATTCCCAGCACTCCGCTCTCTCTGCACTCTATTCCCAGCATTCCGCTCTCTCTGCACTCTATTCCCAGCACTCCGCTCTCTCTGCACTCTTCTCCCAGCACTCCGCTCTCTCTGCACTCTATTCCCGGCACTTCGCTCTCTCTGCACTCTATTCCCAGCATTCCGCTCTCTCTGCACTCTATTCCCAGCATTCCGCTCTCTCTGCACTCTATTCCCGGTATTCCGCTCTCTCTGCACTCTATTCCCGGCACTCCGCTCTCTCTGCACTCTTCTCCCGGCACTCCGCTCTCTCTGCACTCTATTCCCAGCATTCTGCTCTCTCTGCACTCTATTCCCAGCACTCCGCTCTCTCTGCACTCTATTCCCAGCACTCCGCTCTCTCTGCACTCTATTCCCAGCACTCCGCTCTCTCTGCACTCTATTCCCGGCACTCCGCTCTCTCTGCACTCTATTCCCAGCACTCCGCTCTCTCTGCACTCTATTCCCAGCACTCCGCTCTCTCTGCACTCTATTCCCAGCACTCCGCTCTCTCTGCACTCTATTCCCAGCACTCCGCTCTCTCTGCACTCTATTCCCAGCACTCCGCTCTCTCTGCACTCTATTCCCAGCACTCCGCTCTCTCTGCACTCTATTCCCGGCACTCCGCTCTCTCTGCACTCTATTTCCAGCACTCCACTCTCTCTGCACTCTATTCCCGGCACTCCACTCTCTCTGCACTCTATTCCCAGCACTCCGCTCTCTCTGCACTCTTCTCCCGGCACTCCGCTCTCTCTGCACTCTATTCCCAGCACTCCGCTCTCTCTGCACTCTATTCCCAGCATTCCGCTCTCTCTGCACTCTATTCCCAGCACTCCGCTCTCTCTGCACTCTTCTCCCGGCACTCCGCTCTCTCTGCACTCTATTCCCGGTATTCCACTCTCTCTGCACTCTTCTCCCGGCACTCCGCTCTCTCTGCACTCTATTTCCAGCACTCCGCTCTCTCTGCACTCTATTCCCGGCACTCCGCTCTCTCCGCACTCTATTCCCAGCACTCCGCTCTCTCTGTACTCTATTCCCAGCACTCCATTCTCTCTGCACTCTATTCCCAGCATTCCGCTCTCTCTGCACTCTATTCCCGGCACTCCGCTCTCTCTGCACTCTATTCCCAGCACTCCGCTCTCTCTGCACTCTATTCCCGGCACTCCGCTCTCTCTGCACTCTTCTCCCAGCACTCCACTCTCTCTGCACTCTATTCCCAGCACTCCGCTCTCTCTGCACTCTATTCCCAGCACTCCGCTCTCTCTGCACTCTATTCCCAGCACTCCGCTCTCTCTGCACTCTATTCCCAGCACTCCGCTGTCTCTGCACTCTATTCCCAGCACTCCGCTCTCTCTGCACTCTATTCCCAGCATTCCGTTCTCTCTGCACTCTATTTCCAGCACTCCGCTCTCTCTGCACTCTATTCCCAGCATTCCGCTCTCTCTGCACTCTATTCCCAGCATTCCGCTCTCTCTGCACTCTATTCCCAGCACTCCGCTCTCTCTGCACTCTTCTCCCGGCACTCCGCTCTCTCTGCACTCTATTCCCGGTATTCCACTCTCTCTGCACTCTTCTCCCGGCACTCCGCTCTCTCTGCACTCTATTTCCAGCACTCCGCTCTCTCTGCACTCTATTCCCGGCACTCCGCTCTCTCTGCACTCTATTCCCGGCACTCCGCTCTCTCTGCACTCTATTCCCAGCACTCCACTCTCTCTGCACTCTTCTCCCGGCACTCCGCTCTCTCTGCACTCTATTCCCGGTATTCCGCTCTCTCTGCACTCTTCTCCCGGCACTCCACTCTCTCTGCACTCTATTCCCAGCACTCCGTTCTCTCTGCACTCTATTCCCAGCACTCCGCTCTCTCTACACTCTATTCCCAGCATTCCGCTCTCTCTACACTCTATTCCCAGCACTCCACTCTCTCTGCACTCTATTCCCAGCATTCCGCTCTCTCTGCACTCTATTCCAAGCACTCCGCTCTCTCTGCACTCTATTCCCAGCATTCCGCTCTCTCTGCACTCTTCTCCCGGCACTCCGCTCTCTCTGCACTCTATTCCCGGCACTCCGCTCTCTCTGCACTCTATTCCCAGCACTCCGCTCTCTCTGCACTCTATTCCCAGCATTCCGCTCTCTCTGCACTCTATTCCCGTCACTCCGCTCTCTCTGCACTCTATTCCCGGCACTCCGCTCTCTCTGCACTCCGCTCTCTCTGCACTCTATTTCCAGCACTCCGCTCTCTCTGCACTCTATTCCAAGCACTCCGCTCTCTCTGCACTCTATTCCCAGCATTCCGCTCTCTCTGCACTCTACTCCCGGCACTCCGCTCTCTCTGCACTCTATTCCCGGCACTCCGCTCTCTCTGCACTCTATTCCCAGCACTCCGCTCTCTCTGCACTCTATTCCCAGCATTCCGCTCTCTCTGCACTCTATTCCCGGCACTCCGCTCTCTCTGCACTCTATTCCCGGCACTCCGCTCTCTCTGCACTCTATTCCCAGCACTCCGCTCTCTCTGCACTCTATTTCCAGCACTCCGCTCTCTCTGCACTCTATTCCCGGCACTCCGCTCTCTCTGCACTCTATTCCCAGCACTCCCCTCTCTCTGCATTCTTCTCCTAGCACTCCGCTCTCTCTGCACTCTATTCCCAGCACTCCGCTCTCTCTGCACTCTATTTCCAGCATTCCGCTCTCTCTGCACTCTTCTCCCGGCACTCCGCTCTCTCTTCACTCTATTTCCAGCATTACGCGCTCTCTGCACTCTATTCCCAGCACTCCGTTCTCTCTGCACTCTATTCGCAGCACTCCACTCTCTCTACACTCTATTCCCAGCACTCCACTCTCTATGCACTCTATTCCCAGCACTCCGCTCTCTCTGCACTCTATTCCCAGCATTCCGCTCTCTCTGCACTCTATTCCCAGCATTCCGCTCTCTCTGCACTCTATTCCCGGCACTCCGCTCTCTCTGCACTCTTCTCCCGGCACTCCGCTCTCTCTGCACTCTATTCCCAGCACTCCGCTCTCTCTGCACTCTATTCCCGGCACTCCGCTCTCTCTGCACTCTTCTCCCAGCACTCCGCTCTCTCTGCACTCTATTCCCAGCACTCCACTCTCTCTGCACTCTATTCCCAGCACTCCCCTCTCTCTGCACTCTTCTCCCGGCACTCCGCTCTCTCTGCACTCTATTCCCAGCATTCCGCTCTCTCTGCACTCTATTCCCAGCACTCCGCTCTCTCTGCACTCTATTCCCAGCATTCCGCTCTCTCTGCACTCTATTCCCGGCACTCCGCTCTCTATGCACTCTATTTCCAGCACTCCGCTCTCTCTGCACTCTATTCCCGGCACTCCGCTCTCTCCGCACTCTATTCCCAGCACTCCGCTCTCTCTGTACTCTATTCCCAGCACTCCATTCTCTCTGCACTCTATTCCCAGCATTCCGCTCTCTCTGCACTCTATTCCCGGCACTCCGCTCTCTCTGCACTCTATTCCCAGCACTCCGCTCTCTCTGCACTCTATTCCCGGCACTCCGCTCTCTCTGCACTCTTCTCCCAGCACTCCACTCTCTCTGCACTCTATTCCCAGCACTCCGCTCTCTCTGCACTCTATTCCCAGCACTCCGCTCTCTCTGCACTCTATTCCCAGCACTCCGCTCTCTCTGCACTCTATTCCCAGCACTCCGCTCTCTCTGCACTCTATTCCCAGCACTCCGCTGTCTCTGCACTCTATTCCCAGCACTCCGCTCTCTCTGCACTCTATTCCCAGCATTCCGTTCTCTCTGCACTCTATTTCCAGCACTCCGCTCTCTCTGCACTCTATTCCCAGCATTCCGCTCTCTCTGCACTCTATTCCCAGCATTCCGCTCTCTCTGCACTCTATTCCCAGCACTCCGCTCTCTCTGCACTCTTCTCCCGGCACTCCGCTCTCTCTGCACTCTATTCCCGGTATTCCACTCTCTCTGCACTCTTCTCCCGGCACTCCGCTCTCTCTGCACTCTATTTCCAGCACTCCGCTCTCTCTGCACTCTATTCCCGGCACTCCGCTCTCTCTGCACTCTATTCCCGGCACTCCGCTCTCTCTGCACTCTATTCCCAGCACTCCACTCTCTCTGCACTCTTCTCCCGGCACTCCGCTCTCTCTGCACTCTATTCCCGGCACTCCACTCTCTCTGCACTCTTCTCCCGGCACTCCACTCTCTCTGCACTCTATTCCCAGCACTCCGTTCTCTCTGCACTCTATTCCCAGCACTCCGCTCTCTCTGCACTCTATTCCCAGCATTCCGCTCTCTCTACACTCTATTCCCAGCACTCCACTCTCTATGCACTCTATTCCCAGCACTCCGCTCTCTCTGCACTCTATTCCCAGCATTCCGCTCTCTCTGCACTCTATTCCAAGCACTCCGCTCTCTCTGCACTCTATTCCCAGCATTCCGCTCTCTCTGCACTCTTCTCCCGGCACTCCGCTCTCTCTGCACTCTATTCCCGGCACTCCGCTCTCTCTGCACTCTATTCCCGGCACTCCGCTCTCTCTGCACTCTATTCCCGGCACTCCGTTCTCTCTGCACTCTATTCCCGGCACTCCGCTCTCTCTGCACTCTTCTCCCGGCACTCCGCTCTCTCCGCACTCTATTCTCAGCACTCCGCTCTCTCTGCACTCTTCTCCCGGCACTCCGCTCTCTCTGCACTCTTCTCCCGGCATTCCGCTCTCTCTGCACTCTTCTCCCGGCATTCCGCTCTCTCTGCACTCTTCTCCCGGCATTCCGCTCTCTCTGCACTCTATTCCCAGCACTCCGCTCTCTCTGCACTCTGTTCCCAGCACTCCGCTCTCTCTGCACTCTGTTCCCAGCACTCCGCTCTCTCTGCACTCTGTTCCCAGCACTCCGCTCTCTCTGCACTCTGTTCCCAGCACTCCGCTCTCTCTGCACTCTGTTCCCAGCACTCCGCTCTCTCTGCACTCTGTTCCCAGCACTCCGCTCTCTCTGCACTCTGTTCCCAGCACTCCGCTCTCTCTGCACTCTGTTCCCAGCACTCCGCTCTCTCTGCACTCTGTTCCCAGCACTCCGCTCTCTCTGCACTCTGTTCCCAGCACTCCGCTCTCTCTGCACTCTGTTCCCAGCACTCCGCTCTCTCTGCACTCTGTTCCCAGCACTCCGCTCTCTCTGCACTCTGTTCCCAGCACTCCGCTCTCTCTGCACTCTGTTCCCAGCACTCCGCTCTCTCTGCACTCTGTTCCCAGCACTCCGCTCTCTCTGCACTCTGTTCCCAGCACTCCGCTCTCTCTGCACTCTGTTCCCAGCACTCCGCTCTCTCTGCACTCTATTCCCAGCACTCCGCTCTCTCCGCACTCTGTTCCCAGCACTCCGCTCTCTCCGCACTCTATTCCCAGCACTCCGCTCTCTCCGCACTCTATTCCCAGCACTCCGCTCTCTCCGCACTCTGTTAACAGCACTCCGCTCTCTCTGCACTCTGTTCCCAGCACTCCGCTCTCTCTGCACTCTATTCCCAGCACTCCGCTCTCTCTGCACTCTATTCCCAGCACTCCGCTCTCTCTGCACTCTGTTCCCAGCACTCCGCTCTCTCTGCACTCTGTTCCCAGCACTCCGCTCTCTCTGCACTCTGTTCCCAGCACTCCGCTCTCTCTGCACTCTTCTCCCAGCACTCCGCTCTCTCTGCACTCCGCTCTCTCTGCACTCTATTCCCTGCACTCTGCCCTCTCTGTACATCAGCTTACTGTTCATTCTTCTGAATTTGGTGCAAAAAAATGTGACATCCCTGGGAATAAAGGGACAGTGTGTGATGAGAGTGGAAAAGTTTTATTTAAAATATACATTATTATTGTGATTGGGGGGAAAGAAAAGGCTATAAGGAGATTGAACTTCTTCCTTCTAGAAGCTTCTTTTTCAGTGTATTGATCACAGGCTCCCAGTATACGTCTTCCATTGATCACAGGCTCCCAGTATACGTCTCCCATTGATCACAGGCTCCCAGTATACGTCTCCCATTGATCACAGGCTCCCAGTATACGTCTCCCATTGATCACAGGCTCCCAGTATACGTCTCCCATTGATCACAGGCTCCCAGTATACGTCTCCCATTGATCACAGGCTCCCAGTATACGCCTCCCATTGATCACAGGCTCCCAGTATACGTCTCCCATTGATCACATGCTCCCGGTATTCATTTCCAATTAGTCTGATGATATCTGCGTCATTTTTTCAAGATCATTTCTAGAAGGAGCTGTAAACAAAAAAAAAAAAATCATAACTACCAATGTATGCGCATGTCTTGTAGGGCACAGAACCTGCACTGCCAGAACCAGACCCACCATCAGCGCCAGAATAATATTCATTAGATTGGGTTCTGCTGGTTACCGGGGCAAATTTTAAATTTTTTTGCACACGTTATTAAAATCTGCATTTTTTTAAAAAAATAGAAATTACTGTAACAACCCCCCCCCACCCCCCACCCCAAATATATATTTTCTGAAAGCAGAGGCCATAGAGAATAAAATAGGGGTAGTTGCAATTTTTTTTATATCGCACAATATTTGTGCAGCTGTTTTTTAAACGTTAAAAATCTGCATTTTTTCGCCAGAAATTACTGTAAACCCCCCCAAAAATTATAAATTTTCTGAAAGCAGAGGCCTTGGTTAATAAAATGGTGGTAGTGGCCTTTTTATTTTTTATGGCGCACAATGTTTGTTCGGCTATTTATCAAACACATATTTTCAGGAAAAATTACACTTATTGTAAATGCATTTTAGTGTAAACAATATACTGTGCCAACATTTTAGGGAAAATGGAAAAAGATGAGCTTGCATTGAGTAAATAGATACCAAACATGTCCAGCTTTAAAATTGCGCACTCCCATAAAATCTCAAATAACACTGCCATCCAAAACTCTCCATTGGTGATGCTTTAAAAACCTTTACAGGTTATCAGTTTAGAGTTAACAGTGAATTATGGCCCTAGAATTATTGATCTCCGACGTTCACAACGACATCTCACATGTGTGGCGCAGTTGAGGTTTTTTTGTATAGATATATATAATTTATTCATTTATTTTATATTTTTATTTTTTCTGTACTTTTTATTTTTTTTTTACACTATTTGATTTTTTAAAAACCTTATTGCTATCACAAGGGGCTAACAAACCCCCTACACCCCTATAGCGCACCCCCTGAACTCTGCACTCTGTGTGCAGCACACCCCTGAACTCTGCACGTAGCACACCTCAGAACTCTGCACTCTGTACGTAGTACACCCCTGAACTCTGCACTCTGTACGTAGTACACCCCTGAACTCTGCACTCTGTACGTAGTACACCCCTGAACTCTGCACTCTGTACGTAGTACACCCCTGAACTCTGCACTCTGTACGTAGTACACCCCTGAACTCTGCACTCTGTACGTAGTACACCCCTGAACTCTGCACTCTGTACGTAGTACACCCCTGAACTCTGCACTCTGTACGTAGTACACCCCTGAACTCTGCACTCTGTACGTAGTACACCCCTGAACTCTGCACTCTGTACGTAGTACACCCCTGAACTCTGCACTCTGTACGTAGTACACCCCTGAACTCTGCACTCTGTACGTAGTACACCCCTGAACTCTGCACTCTGTACGTAGTACACCCCTGAACTCTGCACTCTGTACGTAGTACACCCCTGAACTCTGCACTCTGTACGTAGTACACCCCTGAACTCTGCACTCTGTACGTAGTACACCCCTGAACTCTGCACTCTGTACGTAGTACACCCCTGAACTCTGCACTCTGTACGTAGTACACCCCTGAACTCTGCACTCTGTGTGCAGCCCACCCCTGAACTCTGCACTCTGTGTGCAGCCCACCCCTGAACTCTGCACTCTGTGTGCAGCCCACCCCTGAACTCTGCACTCTGTGTGCAGCCCACCCCTGAACTCTGCACTCTGTGTGCAGCCCACCCCTGAACTCTGCACTCTGTGTGCAGCCCACCCCTGAACTCTGCACTCTGTACATAGCATAATCCTGATCTCTGCACTTTGTACGTAGCGCACCCCTGGACTCTGCACTCTCCTGAACTCTGTACGTAGCACACCCCTACTCTGCACTCTCTACTTAGCACACTCCTGAACTCTGCACTCTGTACATAGCGTACTCCTGAAATCTGCACTCTGCATGTAGTGCACTCCTAAACTCTGCACTCTGTACGTAGCACACTCCTGAACCCTGCACATTGCGTAATCCTGATCTCTGCACTTTGTATGTAGCACACCCCTGGACTTTGCACTCTGTATGTAGCACACTCCAGATACAATTGGCCCTTTGAGGGCAACCATACTGCTGACGTGGACTGTGAAATTAAGTTTGACACCCCTGCCCTATGTGATAGCATTGGGCAGGTAACGGGTACTCTTTATGGAGACAATCACAAAATACTAAAGCACTTGGGATTTTAAGGCACCAAGTATCATGTAATGACAACCACATATCAACATACATCGTATTTATTTTTACAGAATATAAAAAGATCATACATAAAACACATTCAACAAAGGGGAAAAGATTCTGAATCCTTGGCATAGGTGTACCCAAAACAAATATCTGACCCTCTATTACTTTATTATTACATTTGTAAGTCAACTGCTCTGTCCAAAAATGGACCACGTACAGTACTATAAATTCTATACAGAGAGGGAGGAGACAAGGGTCACTGATGAGCCCTACGCGTTTCGCGGTCCAAGCCACTTCATCAGGAGCAGTACATATCAGAATCTATATTACAGTCTATATGTGCATAGCCACATGCATCTTGGGTAAGAAAATGAAGTGCTAAAGAAGAAATGTGATGTGTATTTGTACTTATATTGTTATACTCGGGTATTGTATACACGTATTATTGTTTGTTTTATAGATTGCAATTTTTATCTATGATTTAAATAAAAGATATTTACTGCAAACAACTGTGCGCATCTGCTTTCCAGGAGCTCACTGACATTGCTGGTGAAGAAGTAGCTCAGCATGGAGGGTGCGCTGTGCAGACACATGGAGGGTGCGGTATGTAGACACATGGAGGGTGCGGTATGTAGACACATGGAGGGTGCGGTATGTAGACACATGGGGGTGCGGTATGTAGACACATGGAGGGTGCTCTATGTAGACACATGGAGGGTGCTCTATGTAGACACATGGAGGGTGCTCTATGTAGACACATGGAGGGTGCTCTATGTAGACACATGGAGGGTGCTCTATGTAGACACATGGGGGTGCTCTATGTAGACACATGGAGGGTGCTCTATGTAGACACATGGGGGTGCTCTATGTAGACACATGGAGGGTGCTCTATGTAGACACATGGGGGTGCTCTATGTAGACACATGGGGGTGCTCTATGTAGACACATGGGGGTGCTCTATGTAGACACATGGGGGTGCTCTATGTAGACACATGGGGGTGCTCTATGTAGACACATGGGGGTGCTCTATGTAGACACATGGGGGTGCTCTATGTAGACACATGGGGGTGCTCTATGTAGACACATGGGGGTGCTCTATGTAGACACATGGGGGTGCTCTATGTAGACACATGGGGGTGCTCTATGTAGACACATGGAGGGTGCTCTATGTAGACACATGGAGGGTGCTCTATGTAGACACATGGAGGGTGCTCTATGTAGACACATGGAGGGTGCTCTATGTAGACACATGGGGGGTGCTCTATGTAGACACATGGGGGGTGCTCTATGTAGACACATGGGGGGTGCTCTATGTAGACACATGGGGGTGCTCTATGTAGACACATGGGGGTGCTCTATGTAGACACATGGGGGTGCTCTATGTAGACACATGGGGGTGCTCTATGTAGACACATGGGGGTGCTCTATGTAGACACATGGGGGTGCTCTATGTAGACACATGGAGGGTGCTCTATGTAGACACATGGAGGGTGCTCTATTTAGACACATGGAGGGTGCTCTATGTAGACACATGGAGGGTGCTCTATGTAGACACATGGAGGGTGCTCTATGTAGACACATGGAGGGTGCTCTATGTAGACACATGGAGGGTGCTCTATGTAGACACATGGAGGGTGCTCTATGTAGACACATGGAGGGTGCTCTATGTAGACACATGGAGGGTGCTCTATGTAGACACATGGAGGGTGCTCTATGTAGACACATGGAGGGTGCTCTATGTAGACACATGGAGGGTGCTCTATGTAGACACATGGAGGGTGCTCTATGTAGACACATGGAGGGTGCTCTATGTAGACACATGGAGGGTGCTCTATGTAGACACATGGAGGGTGCTCTATGTAGACACATGGAGGGTGCTCTATGTAGACACATGGAGGGTGCTCTATGTAGACACATGGAGGGTGCTCTATGTAGACACATGGAGGGTGCTCTATGTAGACACATGGAGGGTGCTCTATGTAGACACATGGAGGGTGCTCTATGTAGACACATGGAGGGTGCTCTATGTAGACACATGGAGGGTGCTCTATGTAGACACATGGAGGGTGCTCTAAGTAGACACATGGAGGGTGCTCTGTTATGTAGACACATGGAGGGTGCTCTATGTAGACACATGGAGGGTGCTCTATGTAGACACATGGGGGTGCTCTATGTAGACACATGGAGGGTGCTCTATGTAGACACATGGGGGTGCTCTATGTAGACACATGGAGGGTGCTCTATGTAGACACATGGGGGTGCTCTATGTAGACACATGGGGGTGCTCTATGTAGACACATGGGGGTGCTCTATGTAGACACATGGGGGTGCTCTATGTAGACACATGGGGGTGCTCTATGTAGACACATGGGGTTGCTCTATGTAGACACATGGGGGTGCTCTATGTAGACACATGGGGGTGCTCTATGTAGACACATGGGGGTGCTCTATGTAGACACATGGGGGTGCTCTATGTAGACACATGGGGGTGCTCTATGTAGACACATGGGGGTGCTCTATGTAGACACATGGGGGTGCTCTATGTAGACACATGGGGGTGCTCTATGTAGACACATGGGGGTGCTCTATGTAGACACATGGGGGTGCTCTATGTAGACACATGGGGGTGCTCTATGTAGACACATGGGGGTGCTCTATGTAGACACATGGGGGTGCTCTATGTAGACACATGGGGGTGCTCTATGTAGACACATGGGGGTGCTCTATGTAGACACATGGGGGTGCTCTATGTAGACACATAGGGGTGCTCTATGTAGACACATGGAGGGTGTGCTATGTAGACACATGGAGGGTGCACTGTGTAGACACATGGAGGGTGCACTGTGTAGACACATGGAGGGTGAACTGTGTAGACACATGGAGGGTGCACTGTGTAGACACATGGAGGGTGCACTGTGTAGACACATGGAGGGTGCACTGTGTAGACACATGGAGGGTGCACTGTGTAGACACATGGAGGGTGCACTGTGTAGACACGTGGAGGGTGCTCTATGTAGACACATGGAGGGTGTATTATGTAGACACATGGGGTGGGTGGAGATCTCACCTGAGTGAGATCATATCCCTCCTGAGATAAACGTTCTATGACATCAAAGTGATCGGTGTCCTCCACCCGCTGATAGGAGACAGCGAGGTCCAAATCCTCAACACTCTGCAAAGGGGGAACATATAAAATGTCATCCAAATTCTGACAGACAATCAGATTTATAAATAGAGCAGCCAGGCAGTGAACATTTTCAGACAGATCACCAATGACAATCTTTGTGCACAGCTCTCCAGTAACATGAAATGTCAACACCTGATGGTGGGGATGGATTTTACTGCACATTTCCCATCCATATCCCGGGGGATGAGCATCATACAACGAGTTACCTGGAAATATTCCCGAGATTGTCTGTGGAATTCCGGAGAATCGTGTTCAGCCACCGCAATGACCATGTGACAGCGACAGCTGGCGGCGTTGTTTTTCAGCAGTGCTGTAAGTTGTATGGGGCTGTTCCTTACCGCCACCTCCCTGTGGGAGGAGAGAAGTGTCCATCCTTACTATTCATTAGATGGTCAAGTCTGCAAAAATACATTCCTGACATGTCAGTCCAGTGACTGTGCCTAGGCTGAGATGATGTCATCAGTCTGCTGCAGGCAGGAGGAAGCATTTCCTCAGTCTCCCCTCCCCCAGGGATCAGACTGTACATTGTGACTTTGTAGAAGAAGGAGGAAGCATTTCCTCAGTCTCCCCTCCCCCAGTGATCAGACTGTACATTTTAAGTTTGTAGAAGAAGGAGGAAGCATTTCCTCAGTCTCCCCTCCCCCAGTGATCAGACTGTACATTGTGACTTTGTAGAAGGAGGAGGAAGCATTTCTTCAGTCTCCCCTCCCCCAGTGATCAGACTGTACATTGTAAGTTTGTAGAAGAAGGAGGAAGCATTTCCTCAGTCTCCCCTCCCCCAGTGATCAGACTGTACATTGTAACTTTGTAGAAGGAGGAGGAAGCATTTCCTCAGTCTCCCCTCCCCCAGTGATCAGACTGTACATTGTAACTTTGTAGAAGGAGAAGGAAGCATTTCCTCAGTCTCCCCTCCCCCGGTGATCAGACTGTACATTGTAACTTTGTAGAAGGAGAAGGAAGCATTTCCTCAGTCTCCCCTCCCCCAGTGATCAGACTGTACAGTGTAGCAAGTCACAAATAGAGGGTGACCTTGGATGACGCCTGAACAAGGATGGTGCCGTCCTTCTGGAGAGATAAGCAGATGAAGGCGTTGTCAGGGGGAAGTAGTGTGATCTCTGTGAGAGGGAATAAATACCTGGAAGGGTCACACCGATGATCAATATTTCTGTACAATATCCATAAGCTTACAGAGTAGCCCCTCCCACTGCAAGGCTGATTTCAGCTTTCAGCTGGTCTGTTGCGCCTCCAAATAAGGGCAGATTTGGGGTACCGGCAGCGGCTGTATGAAAATTTATTTCATACAATTAGATCTAGAACTATGGAGGGAACACGGCAGTGAATCGCCATTCATTATATTCGTCTCGTTCTCTTCTGATCCCTATTGTTGGGAGACGCTGCACCAAAGAAAGAAAAGCTGCTCTCTGATTGGCTGGTAACCTCAATCCTAAATTTCATCCACCATTCTGCTTGTAAAGTACTATTACATTTAGGCATTTCAGAAGCGATGATTTGGAAAATGCATTAGCCAATGAGATTTCAGCTATCATCAGTTTGGAATTACAACGGAAAGATTTATTCTGATTGGCTGTCATGGTGAACTGCATTCTACACACTGCGCCCGGCATCAGGAAAGAAGAAAAAGACTTACCGGGACATCTTGATGACGTCATTGACATAGGTGTGGGTGATGGGGAGCAGGTCATACACTCCGCTGACCAGAAGGGCCCCTAGGAGGACAGATAGTGGGAGGAGTCAGAAAAATGGAAACAACCAATGAGAGCTGTATGGGGTCGATCGGACCACCTCTGTATTGATCATACAGGCTCAATGTCAGGACACAATGGTTTCCTACGTTCCCCGTTCACACCGTAGCGCTGCGTTCGGGTCTATTTCAATATATCTGCATTCCTATGCAGCGCAATGACCGGCACCGCATGTCCCCGCATGGCCCCGCATGTCCCCACATGGCACCGCATGTCCCCGCATGGCACCGCATGTCCCCACATGGCACCGCATGTCCCCACATGGCACATGTTCCCGCATGGTACCACATGTTCCCGCATGTCCTCGCATGGCACCACATGTCCTCGCATGGCACCGCATGGTACTGCATGTCTCTGCATGTCCCCACATGTCCCCGCATGTCCCTGCATGGCACCGCATGGCACCGCATGTCCCCACATGTCCCCGGATGTCCCCGCATGGCACCGCATGGCACCACATGTCCCCGCATGGCACCACATGTCCCCACATGTCACCGCATGTCCCCACATGGCACCATATGTCCCCACATGGCACCATATGTCCCCACATGGCACCATATGTCCCCACATGTCCCCGCATGTCCACACGTCACCGCATGTTCCCGCATGGCACCACATGTCCCCACATGTCACCGCATGTCCCCGCATGGCACCGCATGGCACCGCATGTCCACACGTCACCGCATGTCCCCGCATGGCACCACATGTCCCCGCATGGCACCACATGTCCCCGCATGGCACCACATGTCCCCGCATGGCACCACATGTCCCCGCATGTCCCCGCATGGCACTGCATGTCCCCACATGTTCCCGCATGGCACCACATGTCCCCGCATGGCACCACATGTCCCCGCATGGCACCACATGTCCCCGCATGTCCACACATGTCCCCGCATGTCCCTGCATGGCACTGCATGTCCCCACATGTTCCCACATGGCACTGCATGTCCCCGCATGGCACCACATGGCACTGCATGTCCCCGAATGGCACCTCATGTTCCTGCACGTCACCGCATGAAACCACATGTCCCCGCATGGCACCACATGTCCCCGCATGGCACCACATGTCCCCGCATGGCACCACATGTCCCCGCATGGCACCACATGTCCCCGCATGTCCCCACATGTTCCCGCATGGCACTGCATGTCCCCGCATGGCACTGCATGTCCCCGAATGGCACCTCATGTTCCTGCACGTCACCGCATGAAACCACATGTCCCCGCATGGCACCACATGTCCACACATGTCCCCGCATGTCCCTGCATGTCCCCACATGTTCCCGCATGGCACTGCATGTCCCCGCATGGCACCACATGGCACTGCATGTCCCCGAATGGCACCTCATGTTCCTGCACGTCACCGCATGAAACCACATGTCCCGGCATGGCACCACATGTCCACACATGTCCCCGCATGTCCCCACATGTTCCCGCATGGCACTGCATGTCCCCGCATGGCACCACATGGCACTGCATGTCCTTGCATGTCTCCGCATGTCCTTGCATGTCCCCGCATGGCACCTCATGTTCCTGCACGTCACCGCATGAAACCACATGTCCCCGCATTGCACCACTTCCCCGCATGGCACCGAATAGCACCGCATGGAACCGCATGTCCCCACATGTCCCCACATGTCCCCGCAATGTGCTGCAGTCCATTGACTTCAATTAAATGTAATTTTGTGAGGATTCAAAAAATTTTTTAAAAAAAAGTATTCAGTGAAATACAATGTAACAACACATCACCCACCCAACACACATCAGCACACACATATCATCCAATCAGATGTATAGTCCTATGAGATGCATCATCCAATCAGATGTATAGTCCTATGAGATGCATCATCCAATCAGATGCAGCCACTATTAGATTATTCAGACAGCTGCGGGTGCTGTGGCTGTGGGATTCCAATGGCCGGCAGGGGAGATTCCTCCATACATGAAGCTGCTTAGTGTAGATGGGGAATCCATTTAATTCTCTTACTTATGCCCCGTACACACGGTCGGACATTGATCGGACATTCCGACAACAAAATCCTAGGATTTTTTCCGACGGATGTTGGCTCAAACTTGTCTTGCATACACACGGTCACACAAAGTTGTCGGAAAATCCGATCGTTCTGAACGATGTGACGTAAAACACGTACGTCGGGACTATAAACGGGGCAGTGGCCAATGGCTTTCGTCTCTTAATCTATTCTGAGCATGCGTGGCACTTTGTGCGTTGGATTTGTGTACACACGATCGGAATTTCCGACAACGGATTTTGTTGTTGGAAAATTTTATAGCCTGCTCTCAAACTTTGTGTGTCGGAATTTCCGACAACAAGGTCCTATCACACATTTTCCGTCAGAAAATCCGACCGTGTGTACGAGGCATTAGACTGCAGGGTTGGATGAGATAATCTATTATGCCGCGTCCCCCCGGCAGACTTTTCGACCGGACTGGTCCGATGGGACGAATCCATCAGAGAATTCGACCGTGTGTGGGCTTCATCGGACCTGCAGCGGACTTTTTTGGTAGAAAATCTGACGGATTTTAGATTTGGAACATGTTTCAAATCTGTCCAATGGACTCGAGTCCGGTCGAAAAGTCCGCTCGTCTGTGTGCTAGTCCGGACGGACGAAAACCGATGCTAGGGCACCTATTGGCTACTGGCTATCAACTTCCTTATTTTAGTCCGGAGTACGTCATCACGTACGAATCTGTAGGACTTTGTGTGATCGTGTGTAGGCAAGTCCGTTCATTCGCAAGTCCGTCAGAAGTCCATCAAAAGTCCGTCGGAAAGACTGTCGGACCTTTGATGCCGAAATGTCCGCCAATGTGTACACGGCATTAGTGTATAGTCGGTCTCAGACTGAACTCCGCTAGGAGAGGCACAATCACTGGACTGGATGCACGGCTTGAGGATTGGATAGCAGTGATCTATCACCCCCTTTTGTTGTGTGGCAGGGGCCCTATAAGAGACACAGCAAGGGTTCTACAGGATATACATAGAGTATATATTTCATGTCTGGCACTGACCTCTAATGTCTGGAGTCACCCCGTAATGTGACCAGTCTGTGCTCAGCGTCATGGCGGCGAGGTGGGCCCCGGCAGAGTGTCCACATAGGAAGACGCCCCTGGAGGGAATATTCCGGAATCAATTTGTATTTTTTTGTACTTGCATTACGCATTTTACACTTCTGGGGCCCCTTGTCTGCAATTCCCACTACTGGGGCCCCTTGGCTGCATTTCACACTACTGGGGCCCCTTGGCTGCATTTCACACTACTGGGGCCCCTTGGCTGCATTTCACACTACTGGGGCCCCTTGGCTGCATTTCACACTACTGGGGCCCCTTGGCTGCATTTCACACTACTGGGGCCCCTTGGCTGCATTTCACACTACTGGGGCCCCTTGGCTGCATTTCACACTACTGGGGCCCCTTGGCTGCATTTCACACTACTGGGGCCCCTTGGCTGCATTTCACACTACTGGGGCCCCTTGGCTGCATTTCACACTACTGGGGCCCCTTGGCTGCATTTCACACTACTGGGGCCCCTTGGCTGCATTTCACACTACTGGGGCCCCATGGCTGCATTTCACACTACTGGGGCCCCATGGCTGCATTTCACACTACTGGGGCCCCATGGCTGCATTTCACACTACTGGGGCCCCATGGCTGCATTTCACACTACTGGGGCCCCTTGGCTGCATTTCACACTACTGGGGCCCCTTGGCTGCATTTCACACTACTGGGGCCCCTTGGCTGCATTTCACACTACTGGGGCCCCATGGCTGCATTTCACACTACTGGGGCCCCATGGCTGCATTTCACACTACTGGGGCCCCATGGCTGCATTTCACACTACTGGGGCCCCATGGCTGCATTTCACACTACTGGGGCCCCTTGGCTGCATTTCACACTACTGGGGCCCCTTGGCTGCATTTCACACTACTGGGGCCCCTTGGCTGCATTTCACACTACTGGGGCCCCATGGCTGCATTTCACACTACTGGGGCCCCATGGCTGCATTTCACACTACTGGGGCCCCATGGCTGCATTTCACACTACTGGGGCCCCTTGGCTGCATTTCACACTACTGGGGCCCCTTGGCTGCATTTCACACTACTGGGGCCCCTTGGCTGCATTTCACACTACTGGGGCCCCTTGGCTGCATTTCACACTACTGGGGCCCCTTGGCTGCATTTCACACTACTGGGGCCCCTTGGCTGCATTTCACACTACTGGGGCCCCTTGGCTGCATTTCACACTACTGGGGCCCCTTGGCTGCATTCCACACTACTGGGGCCCCTTGGCTGCATTTCACACTACTGGGGCCCCTTGGCTGCATTTCACACTACTGGGGCCCCTTGGCTGCATTTCACACTACTGGGGCCCCTTGGCTGCATTTCACACTACTGGGGCCCCATGGCTGCATTTCACACTACTGGGGCCCCTTGGCTGCATTTCACACTACTGGGGCCCCTTGTCTGCATTTCACACTACTGGGGCCCCTTGTCTGCATTTCACACTTCTGGGACCCCTTGTCTGCATTTCACACTACTGGGGCCCCCTTGTCTGCATTTCACACTACTGGGGCCCCTTGTCTGCATTTCACTCTACTGGGGCCCCTTGTCTGCATTTCACACTTCTGGGGCCCCTTGTCTGCATTGTACACTACTGAGGCCATCTAGTGGTCATAATAAGGTGTTTTTCTGATTGAGGTATTTCAGGAAAATACCACATTATGGCCACTAGATGGAGCCAATGATCATAGGAAATAAATATATTAGGCAAATTGTGGGAATTATTTGTGAATACCTGAAACATTCATACAGCTAATGGGGTTTATATATTAAAGCTGGAGAGTGCAAAATCAGGCTCACTCAGCCATAGAAACCAATCAGCTTCCAGGTTTCATTGCCAAAGCTTAATTGAACAAGCTGAAGTTAGAAGCTGATTGGCTCCTATGCAGAAGGGAGCCTGATTTTGGACTCTCCAGCTAAATAAACCTCATTGTGTCATAAATAGATCCTCCGGATCTGACAGTTTTTTCATTGAAAACTGACTGTGAAAGATCAATATAAAGATGGCGGCTCACTCAAATGATATTTTATTGATGAATGATTTACAGAGGAGAGAATCTGATCCAATCTGTAATCTCCTACGAGATCGATCATCCTGTCATTGGATACAATGCATCTCATTGTCATCACTCCTCCTATTCTCAGTTACATTCGTCCCATGAGATCTTCCTTATAGAAAAAGAATTTACCAAAAACGTACGTGATCTGCGGGAAGCGTGCGAGGACGGCGACAATGCTGCATCTCACCTGCGACACCATGAGGTCCATGTCACCTGAGAGGATCAGAATAATTCAGAAGATTGTGAACGCCGCGCTGAGCCCCCCCAGGAAACGATCGCTTTTGTTTCCACTCTCACCTTGAGGAGCGATATCGTAATCCATCGCCATCACTGCAATACCGCAAGACACCAGAGGGGGCGCCAGGAATCCAGATTCTTCCTTACTGAACACAGATGAGAAAAATCAGAGAATAATGGGAACAAAAAGTTTTTTTGGGGTTTCCCTTCACGTCCTATTTTGTCTGATATCAGTGAAATCTGTACATACATGTTAAAATTCTTTCTGCCAATATATATATATATATATATACACACACACACAATATATTTCCTTTTTTTTCTCAGAGAGAAGGTGCAGGTACCACCCCTAGTCTCCTCCCCCTACCCACCTCTCAGCATTGTCCCTTGTCCCCTCCCCCTACCCACCTCTGAGCACTGTCCTTTGTCTCCTCCTTCTACCCACCTCTGAGCACTGTCCCTTGTCTCCTCCCCTACCCACCTCTGAGCACTGTCCTTTGTCTCCTCCTTCTACCCACCTCTGAGCACTGTCCCTTGTCTCCTCCCCTACCCACCTCTGAGCACTGTCCCTTGTCTCCTCCCCTACCCACCTCTGAGCACTGTCCCATGTCTCCTCCCCTACCCACCTCTGAGCACTGTCCCTTGTCTCCTCCCCCTACCTGCCTCTGAGCATTGTCCCTTGTCCCCTCCCCCTACCCACCTCTGAGAACTGTCCCTTGTCCCCTCCCCCTACCCACCTCTGAGCACTGTTCCTTGTCTCCTCCCCCTACCTGCCTCTGAGCATTGTCATTTGTCCCCTCCCCCTACCCACCTCTGAGAACTGTCCCTTGTCTCCTCCCCCTACCCGCCTCTGAGCATTGTCCCTTATCCCCTCCCCCTACCCACCTCTGAGCACTGTCCTTTGTCTCCTCCTTCTACCCACCTCTGAGCATTACAATCAGATTGTAGCGTTTATGCAAATATCAAAATGCCATGATGGGTGGATGCCAGTCTAGGGGAGTGGGCATTCCTAGGCATGCTGAATTTGCATAGGTCACACCCACACGTGGCGCTGGGCCTCCATGATTAAAAGAACTGAAACCCGATAAATGAAAGGGGCGGTCCAAGGGTAGTCGAATTGGGTTGGAAAGTGCTAGATAATGCTGGGCGTCCTCCAGCCAGGAAATAAGGGCTGCAGCTTGTAATGCACATTGTGAGAAGCTTGCAGTGTGCGGTGAAATCGGAGGAAGCCGTTTCAGGCCAAGAGAGGAGCCGCTACAACTGTGTGAGACTGAAGGGAAGGCCAGGGAAAGGGTTGAAGAGAACCGGAACAGCTGATTGGCTGCCACAAGCGTCACTTACCTGAGGAACTGCCAGTATCCTCCATGAATATAAACCAGCAGAGGAAAACCTGGAAGGGAGAAACTCCGGGTCACTGGAAGGGTCTGATCACACCGGGCGGCTGATAATGAGACTCCCATTGAAGGTTACAGGAGACTAGAGTTAGTAGTACAGAGAATACCTGTTGATCCTGCCAGAAATGCCGTACTCTATGTCATCAGCTTTCCTATAAACTACAGAACACTTCCATTCTCTGTAATGGAGGGAGGAGAGGGGGAGGTGTTTGTAGTCCAAATCAGGAGAGCGGCCTTGGGGGTGACAACACTACTCCATAGATACAGTATAGTGAGCGTTGTCACCCTGGGGCAGGAAGTGCGTTAGTGGCAGGATCACCAGGTGCAAACAAAGGAAAAAGTAAAAGAAACGCAGCCGTCACATGTAAGGATTGGTAATCTACTGACATGTCTGACATTCTGGGGTTTGTAGTTCACCTTTCTCTCGGGAAGTTGGACACGTTTGGTCGGGGAAGTACACGTCCATCTTCTCACTCTCTCTGTCTCCATATTGGATATTCAGCGCAGGGTGTGTCACCGTCCGGGCCGTCCGTGTACCTGCCGGGCACATTGTACAATCAGAGGGGATAGGAGGAGAGAGACTGGAAGATATCCTGACAGGTGACAACCGGAAACACTTATCTGGCGGGATGGATGAAAGAACGATGTATGTGAGATGTATGTGACATGTATGTGAGGCGTATGAGGGGTGTATGTGAGGCACATGTGAGGCATATCTGTGAGATGCATGTGAGGTGTATGAGGGGTGTATGTGAGGTGTATGTGAGGTGTATGTGAGGTGTATGTGAGGCACATGTGAGGCAAATGTGAGATGTATGTGAGGCGTATGTGAGGCAAATGTGAGGTGTATGTGAGATGTATGAGGGGTGTATGTGAGATGTATGTGAGGTGTATGTGCGATGTATGTGCGATGTGCGATGTATGAGAGATGTACGAGAGGCGTATGTGAGGTATATGTGAGGTATATGTGAGGTATATGTGAGGTATATGTGAGGTATATGTGAGATGTATGTGAGATGTATGTGAGGTGTATGTGAGGTGTATGTGAGGTGTATGTGAGGTGTATGAAGGGTGTATGTGCGATGTATGAGGGGTGTATGTGAGGCACATGTGAGGCATATGTGAGATGTATGAGGGGTGTATGTGAGATGTATGTGAGGTGTATGAGCGATGTATGAGGGGTGTGAGATGTATGTGTGAGAGATGTACGAGAGGTGTATGTGAGGCGTATGTGAGGTATATGTGAGGCATATGTGAGGCATATGTGAGGCGTATGTGAGATGTATGTGAGATGTATGTGAGATGTATGTGAGATGTATGTGAGATGTATGTGAGATGTATGTGAGATGTATGTGAGGTGTATGTGAGGTGTATGTGAGATGTATGTGAGATGTATGTGAGGTGTATGTGAGGCGTATGTGAGGTATATGTGAGGTATATGTGAGGTATATGTGAGGCATATGTGAGATGTATGTGAGATGTATGTGAGATGTATGTGAGATGTATGTGAGATGTATGTGAGATGTATGTGAGGTGTATGTGAGGTGTATGTGAGGTGTATGTGAGGTGTATGAAGGGTGTATGTGCGATGTATGAGGGGTGTATGTGAGGCACATGTGAGGCATATGTGAGATGTATGTGAGGTGTATGAGGGGTGTATGTGAGATGTATGAGGGGTGTATGAAGGGTGTATGTGCGATGTATGAGGGGTGTATGTGAGGCACATGTGAGATGTATGAGAGATGTATGTGAGGCATATGTGAGATGTATGTGACGTGTATGTGGGGTATATGTGAGGCGTATGTGAGGCGTATGTGAGATGTATGTGAGGCACATGTGAGGCGTATGTGAGATGTATGTGAAGGTGTATGAGGGGTGAGGCATATGTGAGATGTATGTGAGGTGTATGTGAGATGTATGTGAGGTGTATGAGGGGTGTATGAAGGGTGTATGTGCGATGTATGAGGGGTGTATGTGAGATGTATGTGAGGTGTATGTGAGGCACATGTGAGATGTATGAGAGATGTATGAGAGATGTATGTGACGTGTATGTGGGGTATATGTGAGGCGTATGTGAGATGTATGTGGGGTGTATGTGAGGTGTATGAGGGGTGTATGTGAGGTGTATGTGAGGTGTATGTGAGGTGTATGTGAGGCACATGTGAGATGTATGAGAGATGTATGTGAGGTGTATGAGAGATGTATGTGACGTGTATGTGGGGTATATGTGAGGCGTATGTGAGATGTATGTGAGATGTATGTGAGGTGTATGTGAGGCACATGTGAGATGTATGTGAGGTGTATGAGGGGTGTATGTGAGGTGTATGTGAGGCACATGTGAGGCATATGTGAGATGTATGTGACATGTATGTGAGATGTATGGAGGGGTGTATGTGAGATGTATGTGAGGTGTATGTGAGATGTATGAGGGTGTATGAGGGGTGTATGTGCGATGTATGAGGGGTGTATGTGAGATGTATGTGAGGCACATGTGAGATGTATGAGAGATGTATGTGACGTGTATGTGGGGTATATGTGACGTGTATGTGGGGTATATGTGAGGCGTATGTATGTGAGATGTATGTGAGGCACATGTGAGGCATATGAGATGTATGAGGGGTGTATGTGAGGTGTATGAGGGGTGTATGAGGGGTGTATGTGAGATGTATGTGAGATGTATGAGGGGTGTATGTGAGATGTATGAGGGGTGTATGTGAGATGTATGCGAGACACATGTGAGATGTATGTGAGATGTATATGAGGCACATGTGAGGCAAATGTGAGATGTATGAGGGGTGTATGTGAGATGTATGTGAGGTGTATGTGAGGCAAATGTGAGGTGTATGTGAGGTGTATGTGAGGCGTATGTGAGGCAAATGTGAGGTGTATGTGAGGTGTATGTGAGGCGTATGTGAGGCGTATGTGGGGTGTATGTGAGGCGTATGAGGGGTGTATGTGAGGTGTATGTGAGGTGTATGTGAGATGTATGAGGGGTGTATGTGAGGCGTATGTGAGATGTATGTGAGATGTATGTGAGGCACATGTGATGCAAATGTGAGGCAAATGTGAGATGTATGTGAGGTGTATGTGAGTCACATGTGAGATGTATGTGAGATGTATGTACGGTGTACCTGTAGTGTATGTGCTCTGTATGTGTGTTGTATGTATATGTTCAGGATAAGTGCGGTGTATGTGCAGTGTATGTGAGGTGTATGTGACATGTATGTGAGGTGTATGTGACATGTATGTGAGGTGTATGTGACATGTATGTGAGGTGTATGCGACATGTATGTGAGGTGTATGTGTTACATGGAGCTGTGTTATCTTGGTGTCTTGGGGCCCCATTCAAAAAAACCTCATTCATTACTTCATGACCCCCTAAATTAAGTGGTGACGGCTTCCTCGGGTCGGTAACACGGGTGTCAGTATGTTGCGGTAACGTTCAATTTGAATGGCCCCCAACGCACTATAAGGCAATGCAGCTCCAGCGCAGCACACACTACATACCATGCCTTGTACACACCATGCCTTGTACACACCATGCCTTGTACACACCATGCCTTGTACACACCATGCCTTGTACACACCATGCCTTGTACACACCATGCCTTGTACACACCATGCCTTGTACACACCATGCCTTGTACACACCATGCGTTGCACACACCATGCGTTGTGGTGCGTTGCATTGCTAACAATGATGCATGCCCTTTATTCCGTCATTTTGGTGATTTGCCGGCCCAGTCATTTGAAATGAACGGCTTGAATACAACGCATGTTAACACAACGCATGAGGACGCCGTGCACCGCTTGGCCTTCACTTGCTCTGCCCCTCCCCCGGAGGTAATGTACACCGGGGTAAAGGTTGGAAATGACCAGTTCCACCAGTATGGGGAATTATCAGTTCTCACTGGGAGGACGGGTGTCAGAAGGCGGAGCCCCCGCTGGGTGGAGCTGCATTGTGTGCGATGGCTGAGATGTTATCTGATTTACTATGAGCCCAAAAGAGTGCGAATCATCCAATAGAAACTCTTTATCTGGTTTTGGATAAAGGAGGGGGGCGGGGTTAGATCATCAGATTTCTATCTCTGCCTGTGTCCCCTTTAGGGAGATTGTTCTTTATTTCCTGTGAGGACAGGAAGTCATTGGAAACCTGGGGAGGGGTCAGAACTTTTTTTTTTTGCTTATCATTCCTTCCTGTCCCAATGACAGGTGTCACTAGAACAGGAAGAGAGGGAAAATCTTTTCAGCGGGGGTCACAGACAAAAATAAGATAAATGGAACTCTTCATCACAATATCTAGACCTGACACAATGTATCTGGGGGGATGGGGGGGGGGGGGTAGGGGGATGGGGGAATCGGGGCGCCCCTCACCTTCTGTGGTCTCCCGGACGTGCGCCTCGATCACGGCATCCTTGTCCATGCGATGGGACCAGTGACTGGGGGAATACTGGTGGTCCAGCTCCTGAAAACACAAAGACCGGGGAGGTTAAAGTAGAACTCCGGGCAGATAGAAAAGAAAAAGACACAAATTAATGCAACTTTGTATTTATTAAAACATCAATAAATGTAAAAATCTAAATACAAGCAGCTCAAGCCTCTCGTTGTGACCTGCTATCAGCCTCTTGTAGTCCCCTCTACAGCAGGGATGGAGTGTGAAAGAAAGAAGCAGCACAAGGAGCCAATTGGTTCATGCTGATGGGAGGAGAGAGCAGAGTGACAGAGGGATGAGATTATCACTGCTCTGCTTCTCCTTTCACTGCTGGCCAGGAACTGAGGCAGCCGCCAAAACAACATCCTTAGTGATAACCTGAGCAGTTCTGTTTATGGAGAGATCGGGGGGGTTTATTAGACCCCCTGATCCCTCCTCTGCCCTCTAAGGCAGCTGATCAGAGATCTGTTTGATTGGCTGCCAGGACCAGGGGTGGGCAGGAGGGGCGGCTGCCCTCAGCACTGTGGTATCATGTGAGGTGGAAGGCGCCACAAGGAGGTTGGGGGGGGGGGGGGGATTTGTGTTGGGAGGGGGAATTTGGGGTTCAGCAGGGGAAATGGGGGGGGGGGATAACTTTTGTGCTGGGAGGGAGGGATCTGAAGTGGGGGAGATATGTGCTGGTAAGGGACATTTTAGGAGTAGAGGACTTGTGCTAGGAGGCGTGATTTTTTTTTGGGGGGGGGTAGGGGGGGCACCGCCCCCCCCCCCCCCCAGTTGTGTGACAATAGCAAATTAATATTCGCTAATGTCTTCCTGTTTCTCCTCCCGGCCAATCAGGAAGCGGGTCCTGAGACCCCATTGGCCGTAAGTCCTAAGACCCCCATTGGCTGGTGTCCAAAGACCCCATTGTCCGGGAGGAGAAGCGACGGCCAGGACACTGGAGGAGACAGAGGGGGGGAAGCCGCCGCCATGACCTGCATGGGGTAAGAGCGGGGCTGATGGGGGTCTGGTGGGCCAGAGGGTGAGGGAGCGAGCCGGTGCCTGGGGAGGGGTGTGGGTATGGTGTGCAATGGCGGGCTTGAGCGAGGGGAGGGTTAGTGGGGGGGGGGGGGCTGGAGCGACGGGGGATGTCTGTGATCAGGTCTGTCTGCCCCCTACCCCCTGACCGATGGAGCGCCAGCCACCACCGTGTGAGGCTCAGATGTGATAGGGAGGAAATGCTGAGCATCATAGGCGTGCGCACAGGGTGTGCCGGGGTGTGCCCAGGCACACCCTAATCACCCTGTGCACATTAGTGTTATCGCTCTGTGTAGCAGCAGAAATAGGGGAAAGATCTCCCTCTTTCCGGCTCTGCCATAAGAGAAGTGTTTGTGCTCTTCTCTTTCACTGTGCCGGCAGGGAGATCAATGTGCCGGGGTCATATATATGTAGACACCCGCACATGCATGTGTGTTTGAGGGTGCACCCCCCTAATGCAATAGGCTGCGCACACCTATGCTGAGCATAGAAACTCACTGAAAACTGAGCATGTACAGAGCTGCCAACGCTGCTCTGCTAAAATCCCCAACTGTAGTGGGGACATGGACAGAAGGGGGCGATAGAGAGCAGAGGGATCAACCAGGAAATTTTTGCAGAACACAGAAAAGGAATCCCATAGTGATGACGAGCATGGAATAAACCATTTATTGGTCTTTTTTTATGATGTGCGTTTAAAGTGAATCTTGTGTGAAAATATAACCCCCCCCCCCCCCCCCCAATCTGCTATATAAAAGCACTAAATGAAAGCAATTAAAAAATGAAATCCTTTAGGACGTACCGGTATGTTCTCGAGTTGAACATACATCATGGCTGGATCAAATCTTTCAGCCAGCCATCGGCTTTACTGTAAGGCCCCCTTCCATTCACACGTGTCCTGCGACTTGGGACAGCAAAGTCGCATGACAAGTCCTACCCCCCCCCCCCCATGATATCCAATGAGTAGCTTTCATATCTGTGCGACTTCAAGTCAGTCCCTGCACTACTTTGGACCGACTTTGATGCGACTTGAGGTCCATAGACCTCAGGATTACACAGGCATTGCTTCAAGTCGCACAACTTTAAGGGCGTTGGGGGAGGGGCCTAAGGGAAAATTTACACACGCTTCAGGCTGAGTTCACACTGATGCATCGCATGTGATTTTATGCCTGCATTTTTTTTTTCACTCAGATGTGGTACGATTTGAGCCACTACAAAATGATGGGCTTCAAAAAAAAAAAAAAAAAAAAATTTTCGCACAAAAAAAAAAAAAAAAAAGGTGCGGACCCTTTTTTTTTTTTTTTTTGCTGCACTGGAATTGGATCGTATTGGGTGTTTGCTGCAAGGGTGCGAATTTTGAAACAAAAAAATTCTTAGAATTTTCAAAAAAAAAAAAAAAAAAAAAAAAAAAAAAAAAAAAAAAAAAAATCGATTTGGGATTCGACCCAGGTATGGCCGGCTTTACACAGACCCCCCCCCCCGTGGGTACAATCCTCTGTTTATGGTGACGTTGTCTGTTGTCACCTCCAATCACGTGAGCTGAGGCTGTAGTCGGTGGTGTCACCGATTGATCCAGGTGTGTGGGATGGTTGGGGGTCTGCCTGCTCACCTGTCTCTCCAGCTTCCTCCAGCTTTGCCCCTCCATGTTGTCTTCAGGAGGACTCTGACCCCTCACCACAGGGCCGCCACCCCCCCCCCTTCCTGCAGACCTGTACAATCCATGACACCGCCTATGTACATAGCATGACACCCTCCACCAACAACAACAACCCCCCCCCCCCCCCGGCCATGAAGAATGATTAACCAAAGTCTGAGGTCCCACTAAAAATCCTATAATGCTGTATGTTTGGGAGAGTATAGACCCGTGTGTGGACAATGTGCCAGCAACCAATCCTCCGCTCACGTCTACAGCGCCCCCTACTGCCCGCTGGACTCCTGCCCCTCGCAGGTCCCAAAATAATTTCCATATCACAGGCTTCCACTTGTATTATAAGTAGGGTTGCCACCTCATCCCTTTAAACCCGAACACATATTAATTACACAGGTTCTGTGGCTGATTAAGGTGGTAATTAAACTCACTTGGTGTCTTACCTGCATTCAATTAGCCACAGAGCCCATGTAATTCATATGTGTTCGGGTTTAAAGGGATGAGGTGGCAACTCTAATTTACATCATACTGATCCCTCTCTGACCAACTACATCATACTGATCCCTCTCTGACCAACTACATCATACTGATCCCTCTCTGACCAACTACATCATACTGATCCCTCTCTGACCAACTACATCATACTGATCCCTCTCTGACCAACTACATCATACTGATCCCTCTCTGACCAACTACATCATACTGATCCCTCTCTGACCAACTACATCATACTGATCCCTTTCTGACCAACTACATCATACTGATCCCTCTCTGACCAACTACATCATACTGATCCCTCTCTGACCAACTACGTCATACTGATCCTTCTCTGACCAACTACGTCATACTGATCCTTCTCTGACCAACTACGTCATACTAATCCTTCTCTGACCAACTACGTCATACTGATCCCTCTCTGACCAACTACGTCATACTGATCCCTCTATGACCAACTACATCATACTGATCCCTCTCTGACCAACTACGTCATACTGATCCCTCTCTGACCAACTATGTCATACTAATCCTTCTCTGACCAACTAAGTCATACTGATCCTTCTCTGACCAACTACATCATACTGATCCCTCTCTGACCAACTACATCATACTGATCCCTCTATGACCAACTACATCATACTGATCCCTCTCTGACCAACTACGTCATACTGATCCCTCTCTGACCAACTATGTCATACTTATCCTTCTCTGACCAACTACATCATACTGATCCCTCTCTGACCAACTACATCATACTGATCCCTCTCTGACCAACTACATCATACTGATCCCTCTCTGACCAACTACGTCATACTGATCCCTCTCTGACCAACTACATCATACTGATCCCTCTTTGACCAACTACGTCATACTGATCCCTCTCTGACCAACTACATCATACTGATCCCTCTCTGACCAACTACATCATACTAATCCCTCCCTGACCAACTACATCATACTGATCCCTCTCTGACCAACTACATCATACTGATCCCTCTCTGACCAACTACATCATACTGATCCCTCTCTGACCAACTACATCATACTGATCCCTCTCTGACCAATTACATCATACTGATCCCTCTCTGACCAACTACGTCATACTGATCCCTCTCTGACCAACTACATCATACTGATCCCTCTCTGGCCAACTACATCATACTGATCCCTCTCTGACCAACTACATCATACTGATCCCTCTCTGACCAACTACATCATACTGATCCCTATATGACCAACTACGTCATACTGATCCCTCTCTGACCAACTACATCAAACTGATCCCTTTCTGACCAACTACATCATACTGATCCCTTTCTGACCAACTACATCATACTGATCCCTTTCTGACCAACTACATCATACTGATCCCTTTCTGACCAACTACATCATACTGATCATTATATGACCAACTACGTCATACTGATCCCTCTCTGACCAACTACATCAAACTGATCCCTTTCTGACCAACTACATCATACTGATCCCTTTCTGACCAACTACATCATACTGATCCCTCTCTGACCAACTACATCATACTGATCCCTCTCTGACCAACTACATCACACTGATCCCTCTCTGACCAACTACATCACACTGATCCCTCTCTGACCAACTACATCACACTGATCCCTCTCTGACCAACCATGTCATACTGATCTTTCTCTGACCAACTACATCATACTGATCCCTCTCTGACCAACCATGTCATACTGATCTTTCTCTGACCAACTACATCATACTGATCCCTCTTCAACCGACTAATCCCTCTCTGTCAGTGTATACAGTGTAGTTTCACTCTGAGATGGAAATATATCTGGGGGAGTTGGTCGGTTGTTGTTTCCTTCCTCTGATTCTGTGACATTGTAGTAAAAAAAAATGGTGGATGGTTATCTGCGCTATCTAACATATTTTGAAAAGCAGCCAGCGCAGTTCGTTGATTATCAAACAAAATATATATAAATAGTCGAAAATGCAGCAGCTTCAAATAGTCATTAATCATATGACAGTTCTGTCATTGAGAGAAATGGGGAATATGAAGAACTCTTCACCAGCTTCAGTGTGTAGGAAATAGCACACCACACCCAAGTGAATCCAATCTGCTTACCACGATATACGCTCATCAATCCCGTAGGATATCATCAGAGGCGTCAAAGGTGCCTCTGATGATATCCTACGGGATGAAACATGTCAGGCTGGCCGATGCAAGCACGCTGTGAGCCGTGGATTTTCCTCTATACATCATGATGTCTGTATTTTTCTACTACCTGTAAGTGGACTACAATAAACTACTGCTTTTATATCTCACGGGCTTCACTATTGCTGCCTTATTGATGAGCGTATATCATATGCACAGGGGCGGACTGATCATTGAGCCACTTGGGCACTGCCCGAGGGCCCTGAGCCACTAGGGGGCCCCATCAGGGTTGTCAGCCTCAGTAAAACCAGGGACAGTATGTAAAAAGCTGTGTTTTTTTTTACATCTGTCTCTGAAATGTCCCTTACCGACATCCTTTTGGTCTAAAAATCCCAAGATTATAGCTGCCCCACCTCTCCAGTACCTTCTCAGCCAACAGAAACATGTCTGTGTATACTGTGTGATTGTATACTGTGTGTGTGTATACTGTGTGATTGTATACTGTGTGTGTGTATACTGTGTGTACATGTATGTGTGTATACTGTGTGATTGTATACTGTGTGTGTGTATACTGTGTGATTGTATACTGTGTGTGTGTATACTGTGTGATTGTATACTGTGTGTGTGTGTGTATACTGTGTGATTGTATACTGTGTGTGTGTATACTGTGTGGCTCCATAATCTCTGATTGCCTGGGGGCCCCATGAGTTGTCAGTCCGCCCCTGCATATGCATCCCTGTTTTGGAGTTTGATGAGCTGGTGGCTATATGTGATCTGGATTATGGATTCCCTGTGATGCAGTGTTTGGAGTGTGACATCTCCATCCTCTGTGATTCATGATGACATGCCTCTTTACCATTACTCTCTGGTAAGCAGATTGGATTCACTTGGGTGTGGTGTGCCGTTTCATACACACTAAGCCTTGGTTCACACTGGGATGACTTGTCAGGCGACCTAGCCGCCTGACAAGTAGCGTCCCGTTCTGTGCAATGGAACCGTTCTAAGCGTCGCTCCGACTTAGAAAAAGGTTCCTGTACAACTTTGCGGGCGACTTGCATTGACTTCTATACAGAAGTCGTTTTGCAAGTCGCCGCTGAGTCGTGTCCAGGTCACCTGAGGCATTTCGCGCTGCAAGTCGTGCTTCCTCAGTGTGAACCGACCCTGAGGGGGTTATTTACAAAAGGCAAATACACTTTGCACTACAAGTGCAAACAACAAGTGCAAAGTGCATTCGAAATTGCACTGAAAGTGCACTTGTCGCTGTAGATCTGAGGGGTGGATCTGAAATGAGGGGAAGCTCTGCTGATTTTAATTATCCAATCATGTGCTGTTTTTTTATTCCCCTTGCATGTCCCCCTCGGATCTACAGCGACTGCACTTCCAAGTGTACTTTTAGTGCAATTTCAAGAGCACTTGTAGTGCAAAGTGGATTTGACTTTTGTAAATAATCCCCTATAGCTGGTGCAGAGTTCTTCATATTCCCTATCTCTTCAATGACAGAACTGTCATATGATTAATGACTATTTGAAGCTGCTGCACTTTGGACTTTTTACATTGTAGTAAAGAAAAAAGGAATAGTAAAGCTGGCCATACACCTATAGATTATCTGCAGATTTTCTATGGTTAGATGGAAAAAGTGCAACAGATTTCTCCATGTTCGCTAAACTGTGTGGATGGAGGAAACTCCCACTTTTTCCATCTAACCATAGAAAATCTGCAGATAATCTATAGGTGTATGGCCAGCTTTAAGGTGATCACCAGCAATACAAATCATCCGAAAATGTTTCTCTATTTATCACGTAATAAGGACAACAGAGCAGAAGCTTTGCAACATAATACCAATGTATAATAATAATAATAATAATACAAATAAATAATAATAACATCAAAGCAGACAGAAGTAAATAAAACAAAAACAGTTTCATCTCGAAGGTATTATATTTAATAGCTAAACATACAATACATCGATCAGCCATCACTTTGTTCTCTGAGCCCAATAATCATTTATTGATCTCTTCCGCCTTCTTTCACTTTTTATACTTCTGTTACATTGTATCAGTGGAGGGATCGGGGAGGGGAGGTGCAGGATCCGGTTCTACCAGCAGGGGGAGTGGCGGAGCTCTGGTGACTCGGGCTGGGCGTGGTGGTGGCGCCCCGGCTCGGTGAGTTGGGGGAGTGCCGGGCCGGGACTAGGAAGTCGGATCGTCAGCATGCAGAGCGGAGCGTACGGGGCGAGCAATGCCGGGGGGAGCTTCAACCCCGGGGAATTCCTGCGGAGACCGGAGACCATCCTGAGGATCCTCAGCGCTGTGAGTACCGGGGGACTGACAGGGACATCTGGTGACACCCCCATAAATTCCTTTACAGTACAGGTGCCCCCCCCCCATAAATGCCCCCCACCTTCCTCTACAAGTGCCCCCTACCCTATAGATGCCACCTGTCCCCTATAAGTGTCCTCCATTCCCCTGTGCCACCCTTCTCCCTGTCCCATATAAGTGCCACCTGACCCCTATAAGTGTCCCTCCTCTCCCTATAAGTTTCTCCCTCTCCCCTGTGCCACCCTACCCCCTAATAAATGGCACCTGACCCCTATAAGTCCCCCCCCCCCAATAAGTGCCCTTCTCCTGCTGTGCCATCTGACCCCTATAAGTGCCCCCTTCCCCCTATAAATTTCACCCTCTCCCCTGTGCCACCCTACCCTCTAATGGGTGCCATTTGACCCCTATAAGTGTCGTCCTCCCACCTATAAGTGCCCCCTCTCCCCTGTGTCATCTGATCCCTAAAAGTGTCTCTCCCTCTATGAGTGCCCTTCCCCCCCTTTCCCCTAATAAGTGCCATCGGACCCCAATAAGTGCCCCCTCTCTCCTGTGCCATCTGACCCCTATAAGTACCCTTCTCCCCCCTGTGCCACCCCCCCTCCTATAAGTGCCCCCTCTCCCCTGTGTCATCTGATCCCTAAAAGTGTCTCTCCCTCTATGAGTGCCCTTTTTCCCCCCTTTCCCCTAATAAGTGCCATCGGACCCCAATAAATGCCCCCTCTCTCCTGTGCCATCTGACACCTATAAGTACCCTTCTCCCCCCTGTGCCACCCCCCCCCAATAAGTGCCATCTGACCCCTATAAGTGCATCCTCTCCCCTGTGCCCTCTGACCCCTATGTGTCCACCCCCCCCCCTCATAAGTTCTCCCTCTGCTCAAGCTTTCCCCCTAATAAGTGCCATTTGACCCCTATAAGTTTGCCCCTCTCCCCTTTGCCATCTGACCCTTATAAGTGTGCCTCCCTCCTCCCCTTTATAAGTTTCCCCCTCCTCCTAATAAGTGCTCCCTTCTCCCCACTCTCGCCTATAATTGCCCCCCTGCTCCCTTTAAGTGTCCCCCTTACCCCTATAAGTGCCCTCTCTCCCCTGTGCCACCCTACACCCTAATTAGTGCCATCTGACCCCTATAAGTGTGCCCCCCTTAAGTTCCCTCCTCCCCCTTATAAGTTTCCCCCTCCCCTATAAGTGTTCCCTTCTCCCCACTCTCACCAATAATTGCCCCCCTGCTCCCTTTAAGTGTCCCCCTTACCCCTATAAGTGCCCTCTCTCCCCTGTGCCACCCTACACCCTAATTAGTGCCATCTGACCCCTATAAGTGTGCCCCCCTTAAGTTCCCTCCTCCCCCTTATAAGTTTCCCCCTCCCCCTATAAGTGTTCCCTTCTCCCCACTCTCACCAATAATTGCCCCCCTGCTCCCTTTAAGTGTCCCCCTTACCCCTATAAGTGCCCACTCTCCCCTGTGCCACCCTACACCCTAATTAGTGGCTATCTGACCCGTATAAGTGTGCCCCCCCCATAAGTTCCCTCCTCCCCCTTATAAGTTTCCCCCTCCCCTATAAGTGTTCCCTTCTCCCCTCTCTCACCTATAATTGCCCCCCTGCTCCCTGTAAGTGTCCCCCTCATCCCCCTATAAGTGCCCCCATGTCCACTCCCCACCCAACACCCCCTTGTCCCCTATATGTGCCCCTTTCCCTGCCCCTTATAAGTACCCTCTCATTTTACCCTCCTGTCTGCATGCACATCTGGGCATTTTGAATCGATATTTGCTGCGATTCTGCCTGTGATTTCACAACGCCCACGTGTGCATGACAAATCTCACAACGCACATTTCAGATGCCATTCATTTAAATGACACCTAAAACCGCAGTGCAGTTCTGCCACAATTGTCCCGCGATAAACCGCCCTGCGATCGCGGCAAACCGCATTGTGTGAAGCATGTCCGCCAAAAGAAGCTCCTGAACTTTTTTTTGGAAGACAAGTTTTCATGCGCTGTGGTTTGCTGCGATTGCAGGGCGATCTTTCGCTGGACAATCGTGGCAGAACCTCGCCAATCTGACCTGGCCAATGTTCCGGTAATGCGATTTATTAGATAGATGTGTCCGTCCTATCATTGACTGTTTCCGCATATACTACGCCTCATACACACACAGAGCTCCAATAGCACGCCGCTCACAGACCGCGCCACTTTCTATTGTGTTGGGATTCACAAACCGCAGCCACCGTCTCCCACCAGCCAATCGCAGACTCCGATGTCACAAGCTGGGTATACAACAGTGAAATATAAGAACGATCGTTCGTTCTTCTAATCATTATTGGTGTCAAATCGACACCATTTTCAGGAATATTCGAAGGAGCGGGATGGAAAATGTTTCTCAAATGTACGAATTTTTAACATTGTATGTGGTTTTCGTTCGGTAAAGTCCATTCATTCCAACATCGAATGTTAAAAGCAAACTAAAACTTGAACTACTTTCCAACGACAATTGAATGTTCTCTAAAAAAAAATCTAACAAATGTTCATGTGAATTTCTATTGGTATTTACAAAGCTTCAGCCTCCAGCACTCTCTGAAAGCCAGTAGTGATCATCCCATACACAGGCCCCCTCCTCCCAACATGTTTCGTCACTAGTTTCCTGGAATTTATTTTTATTTGTTTATAATTTATTTTATTTTTAGATCTGATCTGTAGACATTTTGATAGCGAGTGAATTACCCAATCATAAATCAGCAGTGGTATAAAGGATACCACTGACTTTTTTTACATGGTGCCACTGTGAGTGGCGTCCTTCTACCTGCGTCACCCAATCAGAGAACGCTGGGTGGGGCTTATATCAGGTTTGCACCTTTCCACGGTCATTTTAAAGAGTCAGTAACCCTGAATGTAGGACCAACTGAAATCAAACCGCGTCTGAATGAGCCCGAAGTTCATTGTCAGCGAGTTTCTTCACGCTTTCCTTTAGGTCTGCTTTTAGTTTTAGGCCGAGTAGGAAGGGGTTAAACACCCTCAGTTTATTTCTATGGTCTGTGTCCCTTTTAGGAAGAATTTTCTTCACTTCCTGCTCTGGCGACACAATAGGAAGTGTGAAGATATCTCTCCCAAAGGGAAACGCTTTTAGTTGTTACTGGAGCATGTGTCCCCATTGGAAGATTCCCCCTCGCTTCCTGTTCTGGTGACACAATAGGACGTGGGAGGCTATCTCTCCCAAAGTGATAACCTCTAAGCTATTACCAGAGCAGGTGTCCCCGTTGAAAGATTTCCCTGTTCTGGTGACACAATAGGAAGTGGGAGGCGATATCCTCTAAGCTATTACCAGAGCAAGTGTCCCCGTTGGAAGATTTCCCTTTGCTTCCTGTGGCTGCGGGACCAGGGGGGGGGTCTTGCAGCCGCACAGAGAGGCGAAGGATCTGTAACAGGAGTTCTGTCCTCCTCCCTGCTGCTGAGACAAGGTGGGTGGAAAGACAAGAGGTACCCTCTTAGTTGTCACCAGAGCAAGTGTCCCCATTGGAAACTTTTTATTTCTTGTTCTGGTGACTACTATAACATTTTTGGGATGTCCCATGACTTCCTGTCTTGGTGACACCAGGACACAGAGGTGGAATCCCCCCCCCCCCAGTGGGGATACAAAGCACCCCCTGTCTTTTATACACATGAGTTGCAGTTGTATCTCTGTGTGGGAATAATCTCATTGTAACCTTTATTGTTAATAAGTAACAAAGTGTTTCCTCCATTGTGCTGAGTTAACTCCGCATGTGCTGGTCATGGGGCGCCCCCCTCCACCCCACTGGGTCATATGCTTATGGATTACATGGGAGTCACATGCCGAGACACGTCATGTGATCACGGGGCACGTGGGGTCTGTTTACAAGGGATCGGATTAGGCCGAGAGGGAGGGGTTAACTCCTTCCTGTCTGGGACGCGGCGAGGCAGCTGCAGATCCGGTTGCACAGCCTTGTCCAGGGAGGCTGACGTGTTCCTACAGACTGTTTTCTTCACCAGAGCTATTCCAGGAGTTAGTAGAGCTTCCCGGCTCCCACCGCCGAGAAAACGACGCGATTAGCTGGGAAAACGAAGCGAATACAGGCGTCCCGGCTCCCACCGCAAGGGAAAAACGACGCAAATACAGGCGTCCTGGTTCCCACCGCCGGGAAAACGACGTGAATACAGGCGTCCTGGCTCCCACCGCGAGGAAAACAATGCGATTAGCCGGGAAAATGACGCGAATACAGGCGTCCTGGCTCCCACCGCCAGGAAAACGTCGCGATTAGCCGGGAAAATGACGCGAATACAGGTGTCCTGGCTCCCACCGCCGGGAAAACGTCGCGATTAGCAGGGAAAACTACGCAAATACAGGCGTCCTGGCTCCCAGCGCCGGGAAAACGACGCAAATATAGGCGTCCTGGCTCCCACCGCCAGGAAAACGTCGCAAATAGCCAGGAAAAGGATGCGAATACAGGCGTCCTGGCTCCCACCGCCAGGAAAACAATGCGATTAGCCGGGAAAATGACGCGAATACAGGCGTCCTGGCTCCCACCGCAGGGAAAAACGACGCAATTAGCCAGGAAAATGACGCAAATACAGGCGTCCTGGCTCCCACCGCCGGGAAAATGACGCCAATACAGGCGTCCTGGCTCCCACCGCCAGGAAAACGTCGCGATTAGTCGGGAAAATGACGCGAATACAGGTGTGATGGCTCCCACCGCCGGGAAAACTAAGCGAATACAGGCGTCCTGGCTCCCACCGCCAGGAAAACGTCGCGATTAGCCGGGAAAATGACGCGAATACAGGTGTCCTGGCTCCCAGCGCCGGGAAAATGACGCAAATACAGGCGTCCTGGCTCCCACCGCTGGGAAAACGACACGAATATAGGCGTCCTAGCTCCCACCGCCAGGAAAACGTCGCAAATAGCCAGGAAAAGGATGCGAATACAGGCGTCCTGGCTCCCACCGCCAGGAAAACAATGCGATTAGCTGGGAAAATGACGCGAATACAGGCGTCCTGGCTCCCACCGCAGGGAAAACGACGCAATTAGCCAGGAAAAGGACGCAAATACAGGCGTCCTGGCTCCCACCGCCAGGAAAACGTCGCGATTAGCCGGGAAAATGACGCGAATACAGGTGTGATGGCTCCCACCACCGGGAAAACGACGCAAATACAGGTGTCCTGGCTCCCACCGCTGGGAAAACGACACGAATATAGGCGTCCTGGCTCCCACCGCCAGGAAAACGTCGCGATTAGTCAGGAAAACGACGCAAATACAGGTGTCCTGGCTCCCACCGCCAGGAAAACGACGCAAATACAGGCGTCCTGGCTCCCACCGCCGGGAAAACGACGCAAATACAGGCGTCCTGGCTCCCACCGCTGGGAAAATGACGCAAATACAGGCGTCCTGGCTCCCACCGCCAGGAAAACGTCGCGATTAGCCAGGAAAACAACGCGAATACAGGCGTCCTGGCTCCCACCGCCAGGAAAACAATGCGATTAGCCGGGAAAATGACGCGAATACAGGTGTCCTGGCTCCCACCACCGGGAAAGCGACGCAAATACAGGCGTCCTGGCTCCCACCACCAGGAAAACTACACAAACCGATCTGAACGCCAAGGGGGGGATCTGATCCTTTGGATAAAATACAGTTGCCTTGAAAAAGTATTCACACCCCTTGAAATGTTCCACATTTTGTCATGTTACAACCAAAAATGTAAATGTATTTTATGTGATAGACCAACACAAAGTGACACATAATTGTGAAGTGGAAGGAAAATGATAAATGGTTTTCAACATTTTTTTTACAAATAAATATGTGAAAAGTGTGTGTGTGTGGGGGGGGGGGTGCATTTTTATTCAGCCCCCTTTACTCTGATACCCTCAACTAAAATCTAGTGGAACCAATTGCCTTCAGAAGTCACCTAATTAGTAAATAGAGTCCACCTGTGTGTAATTTAATCTCAGTATAAATACAGCTGTTCTGTGAAGCCCTCAGAGGTTTGTTAGAGAACATTAGTGAACAAACAGCATCATGAAGACCAAGGAACACACCAGACAGGTCAGGGATAAAGTTTAGGCTATAAAAAAAATCCCAAGCTTTGAACATCTCACGGAGCTCTGTTCAATCCATCATCCGAAAATGGAAAGAGTATGAGACAACTGCAAACCTACCAAGACATGGCCGTCCACCTAAACTGACCGGCCGGGCAAGGAGAGCATTCATCAGAGAAGAGCCAAGAGGCCCATGGTAACTCTGGAGGAGCTGCAGAGATCCACAGCTCAGGGGGGGAAATCTGTCCACAGGACAACTATTAGTCGTGTTCTCCACAAATCTGCCCTTTATGGAAGAGTGACAAGAAGAAAGACATTGGTGAAAGAAAGTCATAAGAAGTCCTGTTTGTAGTTTGTGAGAAGCCATGTGGAGGACACAGCAAACATGTGGAAGAAGGTGCTCTGGTCACATGAGACCAAAATTCAACTTTTTGTTCATTAAAGCAAAACGCTATGTGTGGGGAAAACTAACACTGCACATCACGCTGAATACACCATCCCCACCGTGAAACATGGTGGTGGCAGCTTCATGTGGTGGGGATACTTTTCTTCAGCAGGGACAGGGAAGCTGGTCAGAGTTGATGGGAAGATGGATGGAGACAAATACAGGACAATCTTAGAAGAAAACCTCAAAAGACTTGAGACTGGGGTGGAGGTTCACCTTCCAGCAGGACAACGACCCGAAACATACAGCCAGAGCTACAATGGAATGGTTTACATCAAAGCATATTCATGTGTTAGACTGGCCCAGTCACAGCCCAGACCTAAATCCAACTGAGAATCTGTGGCAAGACTTGAAAATTGCTGTTCTCAGACGCTCTCCATCCAATCTGACAGAGCTTGAGATATTTTACAAAGAAGAAGAATGGGCAAAAATGTCCCTCTCTAGATGTGCAAAGCTGGTAGAGACATCCCCAAAAAGACTTGTAGCTGTAATTGCAGAGAAAGGGGGTTCTACAAAGTATTGACTCCGGGGGGCGCCATACAAATGTACCCCCCACACTTTTCACATATTTTATTTGTAAAACATTTTGAAAACCATTTATCATTTTCCTTCCACATCACAATTATGTGCCACTTTGTGTTGGTCTATCACATAAAATCCCAATAAAATACATTTACGTTTTTGGTTGTAACATGACAAGATGTGGAAAATCTCAAGGGGTAAAAATACTTTTTCAAGGCACTGTACATTACCAAAAGTATTGGGACGCCTGCCTTTACACGCAACGTGAACTTTAATGGCATCCCAGTCTTAGTCCGTAGGGTTCAATATTGAGGCACTGTATTTGTGCGATCCATGTAATCAATCAATACAATGTTAAAGTGAATGAGCGGACAGTGATTCCCCTCACTTCCTGTCCAGGTTGTCACAGGGACAGGTAAAGTGCCAAGAAAACCCCTTATAAATGGGGGTGGGGGGGGGGGGGTTGTTTTTCATGTTGTGTGTGTGTTTTTTTTTTTTTGTTTTTTTTTGTGTCTTATTCAGGTGACGCTCGTTCCCTCTTTTCCTGTCCCGGTGTCACCAAAGAAAGCTTTTAGGGAAAATCTGCACCACAGTCCAAAAATCGGACAGGTGTTCCAAATATTCTTTACTCTTTTGGAAACCCCACGTCTGGAGTTCCACTTTAATACCGGGTTGTAGATACAATTATGGCGCTGATTGCATCCAAAACTAATATCTCAGAATTGGATGATGGTGCCTTAAATTCCCCCCCCCCCCCCCTCCCCCACCCTGTGCGTTCTCAGATTCACATTACATGGCCTGTGTCTGGCCATTTAGATAAAATCCGAACATACCGTGGCGGAGTACAAATTCTCCATAGGAATGAATGAGAGTGCGCGGCTCAGATCTGGACAGTCAGCTGTGCGGCACCCACCTTACTTCTGGGTTTTGTTTCTCGCGTCTCTGGACCAGGAACTGGAGCCAACGTCTCCTCGGCTCTCTCCCGGTACAACCGCCGCATAGCAGATATTCAGTCCAACATACATTATCCTTCACACAAAGCCCTGATGAAGGGCAGTTCCTTGACGCCCAACCATATTGACTCAGTAAAAGGGCATTGTCTGACCCCCAAAATGTGTTGGCAACGTCAAGGGGCATTCTTTGACCCCTGAAATGCGTGTTTTCTGATCCCTGAAAGACATTGGTTGTATGGAGGAGCATTCTTTGACCACCTAAATAAATATGTTGGCTGTGTAAAGGGGTGTTCTATGACACCCAAAATGTGTTGGCTGTGCGATGTGGTGATTTCTCGGTGGGTTGGGTTGTATTTGTGCGAACTCTCCCCAGTTACCCTTATTCTCTCAAGTTCCTCCCAGACACTTTTTGTTGGCTCGATATATTGGGCTTTTTTCGTGTGGGCTTCTCCCAAGCTCTCGGGTTCCCCAACTCCCTCCAGGCTCTCTCTGTTGACTCAGTACTTTGGGTTGTATGGTTTGGGCTACCCCCAGGTTCTCTCTGTTGGCTCGATACATTGGATTGTATGGTGCAGGGGGGGCCCCTAGACTCTGTTAGCTCAATACGTTGGGTTGTATGGTGTGTGCTTCCCCCAGACTCTCTCTGTTGACTTGATACATTAGGTCGTATAGACTGGACCCTCCCAAGACTCTCTTGGCTTGATACATTGGGTTGTATGGTGCAGGGCCCCCCTAGACTCTGTTAGCTGGATACGTTGCTTTCTATGGTGCGGGCCCCCCTAGGCGGCTCACTCTCTTTAGCCCTGGTTTTTTGGATTGTATATTGCGGGCTCCCCCAGGCTCTTTCTGATGGCTTGGTACGTTGAGATGTATAGTGCGGGCTTCCAGGCTCCCCACCCCCCCCCCCCATAAGCTCTCTTTGTTGGCTCAGTAAAGTACTTTGGGTTGTATGGTGTGGGATACCCCTAGACTCTCAGGTTCCCCTGCTCCCCCCCCGGCTCTCTGTTGTCTCTATACATTGGGTTGTATGGTGCAGGCTCCCCCTAGGCTCTCTGTTGGATCTATACGTTGGGTTGTATGGTGCAGGCTCGCCCTCCAGGCTCTCTCTGTTGGCCTGGTACTTTGGGTTGTGTGGTGTGGGCTCCCCTAGAGTCTAGACTCTCAGGCTTCCCCAGGTTATGTTGGGTTATATGGTGTGGGCTTCCACCAGGTTCTTTCTGTTGGCCTGTTACTTTGGGTTGTATGGGGTGGGCTCCCTCTAGACTCTCAGGCTCCCCCAGGTTCTCTATGCTGGCTCGATATGTTGGGTTATATGGTGTGGGTATCCTCCAGGTTCTCTCTGTTGGCCTGGTGCTTTGGGTTGCATGTTGTGGGTTCCCCCTAGGCTCTTGCGTCCCCCCCCCCCCCCGCCCGGCTCTCTCTGTTGGAGCAGTGGATGGTCTCAGTGACTTTACATCTATTAGGCAAAAGTGGATTTCACAAGTGTTGTCACGTGGCAGGAAGTCTCTGCCCTTCTAGGTGATATATTATGAAGTCTCTCTGGCTCTCTCAGCTTCTTTCCTGGTTTGGTTTCCGTTCTGCTTTCAGTGCAGTAATATTGAAAGTCTGTTTACCAGTCTGGCTGTTGTTGCTCCATCACCTAACTGACAGCTCAGCTCGTGCCATAAAGAAAAGTTTTGCCGCATTAATTTAGTGTGAACTTATTGCACAGAACCCTTTTACAAGTGTGTCTGCTCCCAGATACCTTTATTGTATCTTTAAGTGGCCATTTGGATTACAATGGGGCCTTCTGATTGCCCCGGAGGATGACACCCCCACCCCCCCATGTGCCTCTTTCAGCATATCTGTCATGCAGCGTCAAATATATATATATATATATATATATATATATATATATATATATATATATATATATATTATATATATATATATATATAATATATATATATATATATATATATATATATATATATATAAAATGTATTTTGTTCAGATTTCATTTAATGAAATTTGAAAAATACAAACGGAGCATACAAAACATATCGCACAAGACATCACAAATACAACAGCTAACCAAAGGAGCGTTAAAAATTTTAGAGGTCTAGACCACCCTGAACATGAACCCAGATGTGTGTTTTCACAAGCAGTATGGAGGCCACTTACCTGCTCCTTCAGCATTACTCCTTCAATGATTGGTGCTGCAGAATCTCACTCACTGCCTCCCCTGACAGCAGGGACATGCAGTCAGGGGAGGCAGGTGAGGCAGAGCCTCACCTGCCATAAAAATAAAAGAATAAATCGATCGAGCTTCGAGGGTCGTCGCTTGGCGACCTGGAGTCACAGAGACCCCAAATTTGGGGGGTAGGTAGCCAAAGTCCTACCTCACCACTAGTCAAAATTATGGTTATATCTTCTAGTACCTATGGTTTCGGAGATACGGGCCTCCTTGCGCAGCCTGTCAGAAGCTACATACAGAGCGGCCAGTTTAAGTACAAGCTGGCTCACTCTGTTTGCAACAGACTGAGAGGATGAACTCACAGGGCCTCTCACTTTTTGTCAGAAGCACTGAGCTCAATGGACAGCTTGGAGCCTTGGACCAATGGTAAAGCACCATTGGTGCAAGCTGTCCAATAAAAATGCTGCAGTGGAGGCACGCCTCTCACTGCATTGTCATAGAAGGGGGAGTGTGTCTAAAAGACAAATGCTTCCTTCCAGCCCAGCTCTCCTAACAACAATGAAAAAACACGTGTTTATGTGTATAAGATTTACCCACAATCCCATGTTTTTCTCACACAGTTAAGAGGGAGAATGAGAATCTGCTGCTGAAAAGGTACTTTTTTTTTTTTTTTTTTTTTTTTTTTTAATCAAGCTAATACATATATTATTATGCTATATGTTATAACATAATAATTTATTTACATGAAATTACTGGTCTGAAGTTATAACTGCAGTAATTTGTCCGTTAAGCCACTTGCTTAAATACAGTTTTTGAAAATATAGTAAATTACCTTAAAAACAATATTTAATAATTTGTATATTACTTATGGTATTTAACCCCTTGCCACCCAGGCCAATTCTGACACTTCTCTCGTACATGTAAAAATTTTCTGCTAGAAAATTACTCAGAGCCCCCAAACATTATATATATTTTTTAGCAGACACCCTAGGGAATAAAATGGCGGTTGTTGCAACATTTTATGTCACACGTTATTGGTGCAGCAATTTTTCAAACGTTGTGTGTGTGTGTGTGTGTGTGTGGGGGGGGGGGGGGGGGGGTTTGTTTGTTTGTTTGGTTTTTTTTTTTGGTTTTTTTTTAGAAATTAAACTGTTTCATGAATAAAAAAAAAAAAAAACACTGAAGTTTAGCCCAATTTTTTTGTATAATGTGAAAGATGATGTTACGCCAAGTAAATAGATACCTAACATGTCACACTTCAAAATTGCGCATGCTCGTGGAATTGCACCAAACTCCAGTACTTAAAAATCTCCATAGGCGACACTTTTAAATTTTTTTTACAGGTTACCTGTTTAGAGTTACAGAGGAGGTCTAGCGCTAGAATGGTTGCTGTCGCTCTAACGTACGCGGCGATACCTCACATGTGCGGCTTGAACTGTATTTACATTTTGCTAAAGCAAGTCCTTAAAGAGGAGTTCCACCCAGGGGGGCCATTAAAAAAAAAAAAAATTAAAAGTCAGCAGCTACAAATACTGCAGCTGCTGACTTTTAATTGGACACTTACCTGTCCCTGGGTCCAGCGATGCGGGGGATCGAAGC
>JBBDGP010005844.1:0-67438 GCA_037952835.1 Lithobates septentrionalis | reverse complement strand
ATCTCATTGTACGGATCTCATTGTACAGATCTCATTGTACGGATCTCATTGTACAGATCTCATTGTACGGATCTCATTGTACGGATCTCATTGTACGGGGCATTATTGTACGGATCTCATTGTACGGATCTCATTGTACGGATCTCATTGTACAGATCTCATTGTACAGATCTCATTGTACGGATCTCATTGTACAGATCTCATTGTACGGATCTCATTGTACGGGGCATTATTGTATGGATCTCATTGTACGGATCTCATTGTACAGATCTCATTGTACGGATCTCATTGTACGGGGCATTATTGTATGGATCTCATTGTACGGATCTCATTGTACAGATCTCATTGTACGGGGCATTATTGTATGGATCTCATTGTACGGATCTCATTGTACAGATCTCATTGTACGGGGCATTATTGTACGGATCTCATTGTACGGATCTCATTGTATGGATCTCATTGTACGGATCTCATTGTACGGATCTCATTGTATGGATCTCATTGTACGGATCTCATTGTACGGATCTCATTGTATGGATCTCATTGTACGGATCTCATTGTATGGATCTCATTGTACGGATCTCATTGTACGGATCTCATTGTACGGGGCATTATTGTATGGATCTCATTGTACGGATCTCATTGTACGGATCTCATTGTACGGATCTCATTGTACGGATCTCATTGTACGGGGCATTATTGTACGGATCTCATTGTACGGATCTCATTGTACGGGGCATTATTGTATGGATCTCATTGTATGGATCTCATTGTACAGATCTCATTGTACGGATCTCATTGTACGGGGCATTATTGTATGGATCTCATTGTACAGATCTCATTGTACAGATCTCATTGTACAGATCTCATTGTACGGATCTCATTGTACGGGGCCATTATTGTATGGATCTCATTGTACAGATCTCATTGTACGGATCTCATTGTACAGATCTCATTGTACGGATCTCATTGTACGGGGCATTATTGTATAGATCTCATTGTACAGATCTCATTGTACAGATCTCATTGTACGGATCTCATTGTACGGATCTCATTGTACGGATCTCATTGTACAGATCTCATTGTACGGGGCATTATTGTATGGATCTCATTGTAAAGATCTCATTGTACAGATCTCATTGTACAGATCTCATTGTACGGATCTCATTGTACGGGGCCATTATTGTATGGATCTCATTGTACAGATCTCATTGTACGGATCTCATTGTACAGATCTCATTGTACGGATCTCATTGTACGGGGCATTATTGTATAGATCTCATTGTACAGATCTCATTGTACAGATCTCATTGTACGGATCTCATTGTACGGATCTCATTGTACGGATCTCATTGTACAGATCTCATTGTACGGGGCATTATTGTACAGATCTCATTGTACGGGGCATTATTGTACGGATCTCATTGTACGGATCTCATTGTACGGATCTCATTGTACAGATCTCATTGTACGGATCTCATTGTACGGATCTCATTGTACAGATCTCATTGTACGGATCTCATTGTAGGGGCATTATTGTATGGATCTCATTGTACGGATCTCATTGTACGGATCTCATTGTACGGATCTCGTTGTACAGATCTCATTGTACGGATCTCATTGTACAGATCTCATTGTACGGATCTCATTGTACGGATCTCATTGTACGGATCTCATTGTACAGATCTCATTGTACGGGGCATTATTGTATGGATCTCATTGTACGGATCTCATTGTACGGATCTCATTGTACAGATCTCATTGTACGGATCTCATTGTACGGATCTCATTGTACGGATCTCATTGTACAGATCTCATTGTACGGATATCATTGTACGGGGCATTATTGTACGGATCTCATTGTACGGATCTCATTGTACGGATCTCATTGTACAGATCTCATTGTACGGATATCATTGTACGGGGCATTATTGTACGGATCTCATTGTACGGATCTCATTGTACGGATCTCATTGTACGGATCTCATTGTACAGATCTCATTGTACAGATCTCATTGTACGGATCTCATTGTATGGATCTCATTGTACGGATCTCATTGTATGGATCTCATTGTACGGATCTCATTGTACGGATCTCATTGTACGGATCTCATTGTATGGATCTCATTGTACGGATCTCATTGTACGGATCTCATTGTACGGGCATTATTGTACGGATCTCATTGTACGGATCTCATTGTACGGGGCATTATTGTATGGATCTCATTGTACAGATCTCATTGTACGGATCTCATTGTACAGATCTCATTGTACGGATCTCATTGTACAGATCTCATTGTACGGATCTCATTGTACAGATCTCATTGTACAGATCTCATTGTACGGATCTCATTGTACGGATCTCATTGTACGGATCTCATTGTACGGATCTCATTGTACAGATCTCATTGTACGGGGCATTATTGTACAGATCTCATTGTACGGGGCATTATTGTACGGATCTCATTGTACGGATCTCATTGTACGGATCTCATTGTACGGATCTCATTGTACGGGGCATTATTGTATGGATCTCATTGTACGGATCTCATTGTACGGATCTCATTGTACGGATCTCATTGTACAGATCTCATTGTACGGATCTCATTGTACGGATCTCATTGTACAGATCTCATTGTACGGATCTCATTGTACGGATCTCATTGTACGGGGCATTATTGTATGGATCTCATTGTACGGATCTCATTGTACGGGGCATTATTGTATGGATCTCATTGTACGGATCTCATTGTACGGATCTCATTGTACAGATCTCATTGTACGGATCTCATTGTACAGATCTCATTGTACGGATCTCATTGTACGGGGCATTATTGTATGGATCTCATTGTACGGATCTCATTGTACGGGGCATTATTGTATGGATCTCATTGTACGGATCTCATTGTATGGATCTCATTGTACGGGGCATTATTGTACGGATCTCATTGTACGGGGCATTATTGTACGGATCTCATTGTACAGATCTCATTGTACGGATCTCATTGTACAGATCTCATTGTACGGATCTCATTGTACGGATCTCATTGTACAGATCTCATTGTACGGATCTCATTGTACGGATCTCATTGTACAGATCTCATTGTACGGGGCATTATTGTACGGATCTCATTGTACGGATCTCATTGTATGGGGCATTATTGTACGGATCTCATTGTACGGATCTCATTGTATGGATCTCATTGTACGGATCTCATTGTATGGATCTCATTGTACGGATCTCATTGTACAGATCTCATTGTACGGATCTCATTGTACGGGGCATTATTGTATGGATCTCATTGTACGGATCTCATTGTACGGATCTCATTGTACGGATCTCATTGTACAGATCTCATTGTACGGATCTCATTGTACGGGGCATTATTGTATGGATCTCATTGTACAGATCTCATTGTACGGATCTCATTGTACGTATCTCATTGTAAGGGGCATTATTGTATGGATCTCATTGTACGGATCTCATTGTACGGATCTCATTGTACGGATCTCATTGTACGGATCTCATTGTACAGATCTCATTGTACGGATCTCATTGTAAGGATCTCATTGTACAGATCTCATTGTACGGATCTCATTGTACGGGGCATTATTGTACGGATCTCATTGTACGGATCTCATTGTACGGATCTCATTGTACGGGGCATTATTGTACGGATCTCATTGTACGGATCTCATTGTACGGATCTCATTGTACAGATCTCATTGTACGGATCTCATTGTACGGATCTCATTGTACGGATCTCATTGTACGGGGCATTATTGTACGGATCTCATTGTACGGATCTCATTGTACGGATCTCATTGTACAGATCTCATTGTACGGATCTCATTGTACGGATCTCATTGTACAGATCTCATTGTACGGATTTCATTGTACGGATCTCATTGTACAGATCTCATTGTACGGGGCATTATTGTACGGATCTCATTGTACGGATCTCATTGTATGGGGCATTATTGTACGGATCTCATTGTACGGATCTCATTGTATGGATCTCATTGTACGGATCTCATTGTATGGATCTCATTGTACGGATCTCATTGTACAGATCTCATTGTACGGATCTCATTGTACGGATCTCATTGTACAGATCTCATTGTACGGATCTCATTGTACGGATCTCGTTGTACAGATCTCATTGTACGGATCTCATTGTACAGATCTCATTGTACGGATCTCATTGTACGGATCTCATTGTACGGATCTCATTGTACAGATCTCATTGTACGGGGCATTATTGTATGGATCTCATTGTACGGATCTCATTGTACGGATCTTATTGTACAGATCTCATTGTACGGATCTCATTGTACGGATCTCATTGTACGGATCTCATTGTACAGATCTCATTGTACGGATATCATTGTACGGGGCATTATTGTACGGATCTCATTGTACGGATCTCATTGTACGGATCTCATTGTACAGATCTCATTGTACGGATCTCATTGTACAGATCTCATTGTACGGATCTCATTGTACGGATCTCATTGTACGGGGCATTATTGTACGGATCTCATTGTACGGATCTCATTGTACGGATCTCATTGTACAGATCTCATTGTACAGATCTCATTGTACGGATCTCATTGTACAGATCTCATTGTACGGATCTCATTGTACGGGGCATTATTGTATGGATCTCATTGTACGGATCTCATTGTACAGATCTCATTGTACGGATCTCATTGTACGGGGCATTATTGTATGGATCTCATTGTACGGATCTCATTGTACAGATCTCATTGTACGGGGCATTATTGTATGGATCTCATTGTACGGATCTCATTGTACAGATCTCATTGTACGGGGCATTATTGTACGGATCTCATTGTACGGATCTCATTGTATGGATCTCATTGTACGGATCTCATTGTACGGATCTCATTGTATGGATCTCATTGTACGGATCTCATTGTACGGATCTCATTGTATGGATCTCATTGTACGGATCTCATTGTATGGATCTCATTGTACGGATCTCATTGTACGGATCTCATTGTACGGGGCATTATTGTATGGATCTCATTGTACGGATCTCATTGTACGGATCTCATTGTACGGATCTCATTGTACGGATCTCATTGTACGGGGCATTATTGTACGGATCTCATTGTACGGATCTCATTGTACGGGGCATTATTGTATGGATCTCATTGTACAGATCTCATTGTATGGATCTCATTGTACAGATCTCATTGTACGGATCTCATTGTACGGATCTCATTGTACGGGGCCATTATTGTATGGATCTCATTGTACAGATCTCATTGTACGGATCTCATTGTACAGATCTCATTGTACGGATCTCATTGTACGGGGCATTATTGTATAGATCTCATTGTACAGATCTCATTGTACAGATCTCATTGTACGGATCTCATTGTACGGATCTCATTGTACGGATCTCATTGTACAGATCTCATTGTACGGGGCATTATTGTATGGATCTCATTGTACAGATCTCATTGTACAGATCTCATTGTACAGATCTCATTGTACGGATCTCATTGTACGGGGCCATTATTGTATGGATCTCATTGTACAGATCTCATTGTACGGATCTCATTGTACAGATCTCATTGTACGGATCTCATTGTACGGGGCATTATTGTATAGATCTCATTGTACAGATCTCATTGTACAGATCTCATTGTACGGATCTCATTGTACGGATCTCATTGTACGGATCTCATTGTACAGATCTCATTGTACGGGGCATTATTGTACAGATCTCATTGTACGGGGCATTATTGTACGGATCTCATTGTACGGATCTCATTGTACGGATCTCATTGTACGGATCTCATTGTACGGATCTCATTGTACAGATCTCATTGTACGGATCTCATTGTACGGATCTCATTGTACAGATCTCATTGTACGGATCTCATTGTAGGGGCATTATTGTATGGATCTCATTGTACGGATCTCATTGTACGGATCTCATTGTACGGATCTCGTTGTACAGATCTCATTGTACGGATCTCATTGTACAGATCTCATTGTACGGATCTCATTGTACGGATCTCATTGTACGGATCTCATTGTACAGATCTCATTGTACGGGGCATTATTGTATGGATCTCATTGTACGGATCTCATTGTACGGATCTCATTGTACAGATCTCATTGTACGGATCTCATTGTACGGATCTCATTGTACGGATCTCATTGTACAGATCTCATTGTACGGATATCATTGTACGGGGCATTATTGTACGGATCTCATTGTACGGATCTCATTGTACGGATCTCATTGTACAGATCTCATTGTACGGATCTCATTGTACAGATCTCATTGTACGGATCTCATTGTACGGATCTCATTGTACGGGGCATTATTGTACGGATCTCATTGTACGGATCTCATTGTACGGATCTCATTGTACAGATCTCATTGTACAGATCTCATTGTACGGATCTCATTGTACAGATCTCATTGTACGGATCTCATTGTACGGGGCATTATTGTATGGATCTCATTGTACGGATCTCATTGTACAGATCTCATTGTACGGATCTCATTGTACGGGGCATTATTGTATGGATCTCATTGTACGGATCTCATTGTACAGATCTCATTGTACGGGGCATTATTGTATGGATCTCATTGTACGGATCTCATTGTACAGATCTCATTGTACGGGGCATTATTGTACGGATCTCATTGTACGGATCTCATTGTATGGATCTCATTGTACGGATCTCATTGTACGGATCTCATTGTATGGATCTCATTGTACGGATCTCATTGTACGGATCTCATTGTATGGATCTCATTGTACGGATCTCATTGTATGGATCTCATTGTACGGATCTCATTGTACGGATCTCATTGTACGGATCTCATTGTACGGATCTCATTGTACGGGGCATTATTGTATGGATCTCATTGTACAGATCTCATTGTATGGATCTCATTGTACAGATCTCATTGTACGGATCTCATTGTACGGGGCATTATTGTATGGATCTCATTGTACAGATCTCATTGTACAGATCTCATTGTACAGATCTCATTGTACGGATCTCATTGTACGGGGCCATTATTGTATGGATCTCATTGTACGGATCTCATTGTACAGATCTCATTGTACGGATCTCATTGTACGGGGCATTATTGTATAGATCTCATTGTACAGATCTCATTGTACAGATCTCATTGTACGGATCTCATTGTACGGATCTCATTGTACGGATCTCATTGTACAGATCTCATTGTACGGGGCATTATTGTATGGATCTCATTGTACAGATCTCATTGTACAGATCTCATTGTACAGATCTCATTGTACGGATCTCATTGTACGGGGCCATTATTGTATGGATCTCATTGTACAGATCTCATTGTACGGATCTCATTGTACAGATCTCATTGTACGGATCTCATTGTACGGGGCATTATTGTATAGATCTCATTGTACAGATCTCATTGTACAGATCTCATTGTACGGATCTCATTGTACGGATCTCATTGTACGGATCTCATTGTACAGATCTCATTGTACGGGGCATTATTGTACAGATCTCATTGTACGGGGCATTATTGTACGGATCTCATTGTACGGATCTCATTGTACGGATCTCATTGTACGGATCTCATTGTACGGATCTCATTGTACAGATCTCATTGTACGGATCTCATTGTACGGATCTCATTGTACAGATCTCATTGTACGGATCTCATTGTAGGGGCATTATTGTATGGATCTCATTGTACGGATCTCATTGTACGGATCTCATTGTACAGATCTCATTGTACGGATCTCATTGTACGGGGCATTATTGTATGGATCTCATTGTACGAATCTCATTGTACGGGGCATTATTGTATGGATCTCATTGTACGGATCTCATTGTACGGATCTCATTGTACAGATCTCATTGTACGGATCTCATTGTACGGATCTCATTGTACGGGGCATTATTGTATGGATCTCATTGTACGGATCTCATTGTACGGATCTCATTGTACAGATCTCATTGTACGGATCTCATTGTACGGATCTCATTGTACGGATCTCATTGTACGGATCTCATTGTACGGGGCATTATTGTATGGATCTCATTGTACGGATTTCATTGTACGGATCTCATTGTACGGATCTCATTGTACGGATCTCATTGTATGGATCTCATTGTACGGATCTCATTGTACAGATCTCATTGTACGGATCTCATTGTACGGATCTCATTGTACGGATCTCATTGTACAGATCTCATTGTACGGATCTCATTGTACGGGGCATTATTGTACGGATCTCATTGTACGGATCTCATTGTACGGATCTCATTGTACGGGGCATTATTGTACGGATCTCATTGTACGGATCTCATTGTACGGATCTCACTGTACAGATCTCATTGTACGGATCTCATTGTACGGGGCATTATTGTACAGATCTCATTGTACGGATCTCATTGTACGGATCTCATTGTACGGATCTCATTGTACGGGGCATCATTGTACGGATCTCATTGTACGGATCTCATTGTACGGATCTCATTGTACGGGGCATTATTGTACGGATCTCATTGTACGGATCTCATTGTACGGATCTCATTGTACGGGGCATTATTGTACGGATCTCATTGTACGGATCTCATTGTACGGATCTCATTGTACGGATCTCATTGTACAGATCTCATTGTACGGATCTCATTGTACGGGGCATTATTGTACAGATCTCATTGTACGGATCTCATTGTACGGATCTCATTGTACGGATCTCATTGTACGGGGCATCATTGTACAGATCTCATTGTACGGATCTCATTGTACGGATCTCATTGTACGGATCTCATTGTACAGATCTCATTGTACGGATCTCATTGTACAGATCTCATTGTACGGATCTCATTGTACGGGGCATTATTGTACAGATCTCAGTGTACGGATCTCATTGTACGGATCTCATTGTACGGATCTCATTGTACAGATCTCATTGTACGGATCTCATTGTACGGATCTCATTGTACAGATCTCATTGTACGGATCTCATTGTACGGATCTCATTGTACAGATCTCATTGTACGGGGCATTATTGTACGGATCTCATTGTACAGATCTCATTGTACGGATCTCATTGTACGGATCTCATTGTACAGATCTCATTGTACGGATCTCATTGTACGGATCTCATTGTACAGATCTCATTGTACGGGGCATTATTGTACGGATCTCATTGTACGGATCTCATTGTACGGATCTCATTGTACGGATCTCATTGTACAGATCTCATTGTACGGATCTCATTGTACGGATCTCATTGTACAGATCTCATTGTACAGATCTCATTGTACGGATCTCATTGTACGGATCTCATTGTACGGGGCATTATTGTACGGATCTCATTGTACAGATCTCATTGTACGGATCTCATTGTACAGATCTCATTGTACGGATCTCATTGTACGGATCTCATTGTACGGATCTCATTGTACGGATCTCATTGTACGGATCTCATTTTACGGATCTCATTGTACGGGGCATTATTGTATGGATCTCATTGTACGGATCTCATTGTACGGATCTCATTGTACGGATCTCATTTTACGGATCTCATTGTACAGATCTCATTGTACGGATCTCATTGTACGGATCTCATTGTACGGATCTCATTGTACGGATCTCATTGTACGGATCTCATTTTACGGATCTCATTGTACGGGGCATTATTGTATGGATCTCATTGTACGGATCTCATTGTACGGATCTCATTGTACGGATCTCATTGTACAGATCTCATTGTACGGATCTCATTGTACGGGGCATTATTGTACAGATCTCATTGTACGGATCTCATTGTACGGGGCATTATTGTACAGATCTCATTGTACGGGGCATTATTGTACAGATCTCATTGTACGGATCTCATTGTACGGATCTCATTGTACCGATCTCATTGTACGGATCTCATTGTACGGATCTCATTGTACAGATCTCATTGTACGGATCTCATTGTACAGATCTCATTGTACAGATCTCATTGTACGGATCTCATTGTACGGATCTCATTGTACGGATCTCATTGTACGGGGCATTATTGTATGGATCTCATTGTACGGATCTCATTGTACGGATCTCATTGTACAGATCTCATTGTACGGATCTCATTGTACGGGGCATTATTGTATGGATCTCATTGTACGGATCTCATTGTACGGGGTATTATTGTACGGATCTCATTGTACGGATCTCATTGTACGGATTTCATTGTACAGATCTCATTGTACGGATCTCATTGTACGGATCTCATTGTACGGATCTCATTGTACAGATCTCATTGTACGGATCTCATTGTACGGGGCATTATTGTACGGATCTCATTGTACAGATCTCATTGTACGGATCTCATTGTACGGATCTCATTGTACAGATCTCATTGTACGGATCTCATTGTTCGGATCTCATTGTACAGATCTCATTGTACGGATCTCATTGTACGGGGCATTATTGTATGGATCTCATTGTACGGATCTCATTGTACGGATCTCATTGTACAGATCTCATTGTACAGATCTCATTGTACGGATCTCATTGTACGGATCTCATTGTATGGATCTCATTGTATGGATCTCATTGTACGGGGCATTATTGTATGGATCTCATTGTATGGATCTCATTGTACAGATCTCATTGTACGGATCTCATTGTACGGATCTCATTGTACAGATCTCATTGTACAGATCTCATTGTACAGATCTCATTAAACGGATCTCATTGTATGGATCTCATTGTACAGATCTCATTGTACGGATCTCATTGTACGGATCTCATTGTACAGATCTCATTGTACGGGGCATTATTGTACGGATCTCATTGTACAGATCTCATTGTACAGATCTCATTGTACGGATCTCATTGTATGGATCTCATTGTACGGATCTCATTGTACGGATCTCATTGTACAGATCTCATTGTACGGATCTCATTGTACGGATCTCATTGTACAGATCTCATTGTACGGATCTCATTGTACGGGGCATTATTGTATGGATCTCATTGTACGGATCTCATTGTACAGATCTCATTGTACGGATCTCATTGTACGGATCTCATTGTACGGATCTCATTGTACGGATCTCATTGTACGGATCTCATTGTACGGGGCATTATTGTACGGATCTCATTGTACGGGGCATTATTGTATGGATCTCATTGTACGGATCTCATTGTACGGGGCATTATTGTATGGATCTCATTGTACGGATCTCATTGTACAGATCTCATTGTACGGATCTCATTGTACGGATCTCATTGTACGGGGCATTATTGTACGGATCTCATTGTACGGATCTCATTGTACGGATCTCATTGTACAGATCTCATTGTACAGATCTCATTGTACGGATCTCATTGTACGGGGCATTATTGTATGGATCTCATTGTACGGATCTCATTGTACGGATCTCATTGTACAGATCTCATTGTACGGATCTCATTGTACGGGGCATTATTGTATGGATCTCATTGTACGGATCTCATTGTACGGATCTCATTGTACGGATCTCATTGTATGGATCTCATTGTACGGATCTCATTGTACGGATCTCATTGTACGGATCTCATTGTACAGATCTCATTGTACGGATCTCATTGTACGGATATCATTGTACGGGGCATTATTGTACGGATCTCATTGTACGGATCTCATTGTACGGATCTCATTGTACGGGGCATTATTGTATGGATCTTATTGTACAGATCTCATTGTACGGGGCATTATTGTACGGATCTCATTGTACGGATCTCATTGTACAGATCTCATTGTACGGATCTCATTGTACGGGGCATTATTGTATGGATCTCATTGTACAGATCTCATTGTACGGGGCATTATTGTACGGATCTCATTGTACGGATCTCATTGTACGGATCTCATTGTACGGATCTCATTGTACGGATCTCATTGTACAGATCTCATTGTACGGATCTCATTGTACGGGGCATTATTGTATGGATCTCATTGTACGGATCTCATTGTACGGATCTCATTGTATGGATCTCATTGTACGGATCGCATTGTACGGATCTCATTGTACGGATATCATTGTACGGGGCATTATTGTACGGATCTCATTGTACGGATCTCATTGTACGGGGCATTATTGTATGGATCTCATTGTACAGATCTCATTGTACGGATCTCATTGTACAGATCTCATTGTACGGATCTCATTGTACAGATCTCATTGTACGGATCTCATTGTACGGGGCATTATTGTATGGATCTCATTGTACAGATCTCATTGTACAGATCTCATTGTACGGATCTCATTGTACGGGGCATTATTGTACGGATCTCATTGTACGGATCTCATTGTATGGATCTCATTGTACGGATCTCATTGTACGGATCTCATTGTATGGATCTCATTGTACGGATCTCATTGTACGGATCTCATTGTACGGATCTCATTGTACAGATCTCATTGTACGGATCTCATTGTACGGATCTCATTGTACGGGGCATTATTGTACGGATCTCATTGTACGGATCTCATTGTACGGGGCATTATTGTATGGATCTCATTGTACAGATCTCATTGTACGGATCTCATTGTACAGATCTCATTGTACGGATCTCATTGTACAGATCTCATTGTACGGATCTCATTGTACGGGGCATTATTGTATGGATCTCATTGTACAGATCTCATTGTACAGATCTCATTGTACGGATCTCATTGTACGGGGCATTATTGTACGGATCTCATTGTACGGATCTCATTGTACGGATCTCATTGTACGGATCTCATTGTACAGATCTCATTGTACGGATCTCATTGTACAGATCTCATTGTACGGATCTCATTGTACGGATCTCATTGTACAGATCTCATTGTACGGGGCATTATTGTACGGATCTCATTGTACGGATCTCATTGTACGGATCTCATTGTACGGGGCATTATTGTACGGATCTCATTGTACGGATCTCATTGTACGGATCTCATTGTACGGATCTCATTGTACAGATCTCATTGTACGCATCTCATTGTACGGATCTCATTGTACAGATCTCATTGTACGGATCTCATTGTAGGGGCATTATTGTATGGATCTCATTGTACGGATCTCATTGTACGGATCTCATTGTACAGATCTCATTGTACAGATCTCATTGTACGGATCTCATTGTACGGGGCATTATTGTATGGATCTCATTGTACGGATCTCATTGTACGGATCTCATTGTACGGATCTCATTGTACGGGGCATTATTGTATGGATCTCATTGTACAGATCGCATTGTACGGATCTCATTGTACGGATCTCATTGTACGGATCTCATTGTACGGATCTCATTGTACGGATCTCATTGTACAGATCTCATTGTACGGATCTCATTGTACGGGGCATTATTGTATGGATCTCATTGTACGGATCTCATTGTACGGATCTCATTGTACGGATCTCATTGTACGGATCTCATTGTACAGATCTCATTGTACGGATCTCATTGTACGGATCTCATTGTACGGGGCATTATTGTATGGATCTCATTGTACGGATCTCATTGTACGGATCTCATTGTACGGATCTCATTGTACGGATCTCATTGTACGGATCTCATTGTACAGATCTCATTGTACGGATCTCATTGTACGGATCTCATTGTACAGGGCATTATTGTACGGATCTCATTGTACGGATCTCATTGTACGGATCTCATTGTACGGGGCATTATTGTACGGATCTCATTGTACGGATCTCATTGTACGGATCTCATTGTACGGATCTCATTGTACGGATCTCATTGTACGGGGCATCATTGTACGGATCTCATTGTACGGATCTCATTGTACGGATCTCATTGTACGGGGCATTATTGTATGGATCTCATTGTACGGATCTCATTGTACGGATCTCATTGTACAGATCTCATTGTACGGATCTCATTGTACAGATCTCATTGTACGGATCTCATTGTACGGGGCATTATTGTACAGATCTCATTGTACGGATCTCATTGTACGGGGCATTATTGTACGGATCTCATTGTACGGATCTCATTGTACGGATCTCATTGTACCGATCTCATTGTACGGATCTCATTGTACGGGGCATTATTGTATGGATCTCATTGTACGGATCTCATTGTACGGATCTCATTGTACGGATCTCATTGTATGGATCTCATTGTACGGGGCATTATTGTACGGATCTCATTGTACGGATCTCATTGTACAGATCTCATTTTACAGATCTCATTGTACGGATCTCATTGTACAGATCTCATTGTACGGATCTCATTGTACGGATCTCATTGTACAGATCTCATTGTACGGATCTCATTGTACGGATCTCATTGTACAGATCTCATTGTACGGGGCATTATTGTACGGATCTCATTGTACGGATCTCATTGTACGGATCTCATTGTACGGATCTCATTGTACAGATCTCATTGTACGGATCTCATTGTACAGATCTCATTGTACGGGGCATTATTGTACGGATCTCATTGTACAGATCTCATTGTACGGATCTCATTGTACAGATCTCATTGTACGGATCTCATTGTACGGATCTCATTGTACGGATCTCATTGTACGGATCTCATTGAACGGATCTCATTGTACAGATCTCATTGTACGGGGCATTATTGTATGGATCTCATTGTACGGATCTCATTGTACGGATCTCATTGTACAGATCTCATTGTACGGATCTCATTGTACGGGGCATTATTGTACAGATCTCATTGTACGGGGCATTATTGTACAGATCTCATTGTACGGATCTCATTGTACGGATCTCATTGTACCGATCTCATTGTACGGATCTCATTGTACGGATCTCATTGTACCGATCTCATTGTACAGATCTCATTGTACAGATCTCATTGTACGGATCTCATTGTACGGATCTCATTGTACAGATCTCATTGTACAGATCTCATTGTACGGGGCATTATTGTATGGATCTCATTGTACGGATCTCATTGTACGGATCTCATTGTACAGATCTCATTGTACGGATCTCATTGTACGGGGCATTATTGTATGGATCTCATTGTACGGATCTCATTGTACGGGGCATTATTGTACGGATCTCATTGTACGGATCTCATTGTACGGATCTCATTGTACAGATCTCATTGTACGGATCTCATTGTACAGATCTCATTGTACGGATCTCATTGTACAGATCTCATTGTACGGATCTCATTGTACGGGGCATTATTGTATGGATCTCATTGTACAGATCTCATTGTACGGGGCATTATTGTACGGATCTCATTGTACGGGGCATTATTGTACGGATCTCATTGTACGGGGCATTATTGTACGGATCTCATTGTACAGATCTCATTGTACGGATCTCATTGTACGGATCTCATTGTACAGATCTCATTGTACGGATCTCATTGTACGGGGCATTATTGTACGGATCTCATTGTACAGATCTCATTGTACGGATCTCATTGTACAGATCTCATTGTACGGATCTCATTGTACAGATCTCATTGTACGGATCTCATTGTACGGGGCATTATTGTATGGATCTCATTGTACGGATCTCATTGTACGGATCTCATTGTACAGATCTCATTGTACAGATCTCATTGTACGGATCTCATTGTATGGATCTCATTGTACGGATCTCATTGTATGGATCTCATTGTACGGATCTCATTGTACGGATCTCATTGTACAGATCTCATTGTACAGATCTCATTGTACAGATCTCATTGTACGGATCTCATTGTATGGATCTCATTGTACAGATCTCATTGTACAGATCTCATTGTACGGATCTCATTGTATGGATCTCATTGTACGGATCTCATTGTACGGATCTCATTGTACAGATCTCATTGTACGGATCTCATTGTACGGATCTCATTGTACAGATCTCATTGTACGGATCTCATTGTACAGGGCATTATTGTATGGATCTCATTGTACGGATCTCATTGTACGGGGCATTATTGTATGGATCTCATTGTACGGATCTCATTGTACAGATCTCATTGTACGGATCTCATTGTACGGGGCATTATTGTACGGATCTCATTGTACGGGGCATTATTGTATGGATCTCATTGTACGGATCTCATTGTACGGGGCATTATTGTATGGATCTCATTGTACGGATCTCATTGTACAGATCTCATTGTACGGATCTCATTGTACGGGGCATTATTGTACGGATCTCATTGTACGGATCTCATTGTACGGATCTCATTGTACAGATCTCATTGTACAGATCTCATTGTACGGATCTCATTGTACGGGGCATTATTGTACGGATCTCATTGTACGGATCTCATTGTACGGATCTCATTGTACAGATCTCATTGTACAGATCTCATTGTACAGATCTCATTGTACAGATCTCATTGTATGGATCTCATTGTACGGATCTCATTGTACGGATCTCATTGTACAGATCTCATTGTACGGATCTCATTGTACGGGGCATTATTGTATGGATCTCATTGTACGGATCTCATTGTACAGATCTCATTGTACGGATCTCATTGTACGGGGCATTATTGTATGGATCTCATTGTACGGATCTCATTGTACGGATCTCATTGTACGGGGCATTATTGTATGGATCTCATTGTACGGATCTCATTGTACGGATCTCATTGTACGGGGCATTATTGTATGGATCTCATTGTACAGATCTCATTGTATGGATCTCATTGTACAGATCTCATTGTACGGATCTCATTGTACGGGGCATTATTGTATGGATCTCATTGTACAGATCTCATTGTACAGATCTCATTGTACGGATCTCATTGTACGGGGCCATTATTGTATGGATCTCATTGTACAGATCTCATTGTACGGATCTCAATGTACAGATCTCATTGTACGGATCTCATTGTACGGGGCATTATTGTATAGATCTCATTGTACAGATCTCATTGTACAGATCTCATTGTACGGATCTCATTGTACGGATCTCATTGTACGGATCTCATTGTACAGATCTCATTGTACGGGGCATTATTGTACAGATCTCATTGTACGGGGCATTATTGTACGGATCTCATTGTACGGATCTCATTGTACGGATCTCATTGTACGGGGCATTATTGTATGGATCTCATTGTACGGATCTCATTGTACGGATCTCATTGTACAGATCTCATTGTACGGATCTCATTGTACGGATCTCATTGTACAGATCTCATTGTACAGATCTCATTGTACGGGGCATTATTGTATGGATCTCATTGTACGGATCTCATTGTACGGATCTCATTGTACAGATCTCATTGTACGGATCTCATTGTACGGGGCATTATTGTATGGATCTCATTGTACGGATCTCATTGTACGGGGCATTATTGTATGGATCTCATTGTACGGATCTCATTGTACGGATCTCATTGTACGGATCTCATTGTACAGATCTCATTGTACGGATCTCATTGTACGGGGCATTATTGTATGGATCTCATTGTACGGATCTCATTGTACGGATCTCATTGTACGGATCTCATTGTACGGATCTCATTGTATGGATCTCATTGTACGGATCTCATTGTACGGATCTCATTGTACGGATCTCATTGTACGGATCTCATTGTATGGATCTCATTGTACGGATCTCATTGTACAGATCTCATTGTACGGATCTCATTGTACGGGGCATTATTGTATGGATCTCATTGTACGGATCTCATTGTACGGATCTCATTGTACGGATCTCATTGTACAGATCTCATTGTACGGATCTCATTGTACGGATCTCATTGTACAGATCTCATTGTACGGATCTCATTGTACGGATCTCATTGTACGGGGCATTATTGTACGGATCTCATTGTACGGATCTCATTGTACGGGGCATTATTGTACGGATCTCATTGTACGGATCTCATTGTACAGATCTCATTGTACGGATCTCATTGTACGGGGCATTATTGTATGGATCTCATTGTACGGATCTCATTGTACGGATCTCATTGTACGGATCTCATTGTACGGATCTCATTGTATGGATCTCATTGTACGGATCTCATTGTACGGATCTCATTGTACGGATCTCATTGTACGGATCTCATTGTATGGATCTCATTGTACGGATCTCATTGTACAGATCTCATTGTACGGATCTCATTGTACGGGGCATTATTGTATGGATCTCATTGTACGGATCTCATTGTACGGATCTCATTGTACGGATCTCATTGTACAGATCTCATTGTACGGATCTCATTGTACGGATCTCATTGTACAGATCTCATTGTACGGATCTCATTGTACGGATCTCATTGTACGGGGCATTATTGTACGGATCTCATTGTACGGATCTCATTGTACGGGGCATTATTGTACGGATCTCATTGTACGGATCTCATTGTACGGATCTCATTGTACGGATCTCATTGTACAGATCTCATTGTACGGATCTCATTGTACGGGGCATTATTGTACAGATCTCATTGTACGGATCTCATTGTACGGATCTCATTGTACGGGGCATCATTGTACGGATCTCATTGTACGGATCTCATTGTATGGGGCATTATTGTACGGATCTCATTGTACGGATCTCATTGTACGGATCTCATTGTACGGATCTCATTGTACAGATCTCATTGTACGGATCTCATTGTACGGGGCATTATTGTACAGATCTCATTGTACGGATCTCATTGTACGGATCTCATTGTACGGATCTCATTGTACGGGGCATCATTGTACAGATCTCATTGTACGGATCTCATTGTACGGATCTCATTGTACGGATCTCATTGTACAGATCTCATTGTACGGATCTCATTGTACAGATCTCATTGTACGGATCTCATTGTACGGGGCATTATTGTACAGATCTCATTGTACGGATCTCATTGTACGGATCTCATTGTACGGATCTCATTGTACAGATCTCATTGTACGGATCTCATTGTACGGATCTCATTGTACGGATCTCATTGTACAGATCTCATTGTACGGATCTCATTGTACGGATCTCATTGTACAGATCTCATTGTACGGGGCATTATTGTACGGATCTCATTTTACAGATCTCATTGTACGGATCTCATTGTACAGATCTCATTGTACGGATCTCATTGTACGGATCTCATTGTACAGATCTCATTGTACGGATCTCATTGTACGGATCTCATTGTACAGATCTCATTGTACGGGGCATTATTGTACGGATCTCATTGTACGGATCTCATTGTACGGATCTCATTGTACGGATCTCATTGTACAGATCTCATTGTACGGATCTCATTGTACGGATCTCATTGTACAGATCTCATTGTACGGATCTCATTGTACAGATCTCATTGTACGGATCTCATTGTACGAATCTCATTGTACAGATCTCATTGTACGGGGCATTATTGTACGGATCTCATTGTACGGATCTCATTGTACAGATCTCATTGTACGGATCTCATTGTACGGATCTCATTGTACGGATCTCATTGTACAGATCTCATTGTACGGGGCATTATTGTATGGATCTCATTGTACGGATCTCATTGTACGGATCTCATTGTACGGATCTCATTGTACAGATCTCATTGTACGGATCTCATTGTACGGGGCATTATTGTACAGATCTCATTGTACGGATCTCATTGTACGGGGCATTATTGTACAGATCTCATTGTACGGGGCATTATTGTACAGATCTCATTGTACGGATCTCATTGTACGGATCTCATTGTACCGATCTCATTGTACGGATCTCATTGTACGGATCTCATTGTACCGATCTCATTGTACAGATCTCATTGTACAGATCTCATTGTACGGATCTCATTGTACGGATCTCATTGTACGGATCTCATTGTACGGGGCATTATTGTATGGATCTCATTGTACGGATCTCATTGTACGGATCTCATTGTACAGATCTCATTGTACGGGGCATTATTGTACGGATCTCATTGTACGGATCTCATTGTACGGATCTCATTGTACGGATCTCATTGTACAGATCTCATTGTACGGATCTCATTGTACGGATCTCATTGTACAGATCTCATTGTACGGATCTCATTGTACGGGGCATTATTGTATGGATCTCATTGTACAGATCTCATTGTACGGGGCATTATTGTACGGATCTCATTGTACGGGGCATTATTGTACGGATCTCATTGTACGGGGCATTATTGTACGGATCTCATTGTACAGATCTCATTGTACGGATCTCATTGTACGGATCTCATTGTACAGATCTCATTGTACGGATCTCATTGTACGGATCTCATTGTACGGATCTCATTGTACGGATCTCATTGTACGGGGCATTATTGTATGGATCTCATTGTACGGATCTCATTGTACGGATCTCATTGTACAGATCTCATTGTACAGATCTCATTGTACGGATCTCATTGTACGGATCTCATTGTATGGATCTCATTGTATGGATCTCATTGTACGGGGCATTATTGTATGGATCTCATTGTATGGATCTCATTGTACAGATCTCATTGTACGGATCTCATTGTACGGATCTCATTGTACAGATCTCATTGTACAGATCTCATTGTACAGATCTCATTAAACGGATCTCATTGTATGGATCTCATTGTACAGATCTCATTGTACAGATCTCATTGTACGGATCTCATTGTATGGATCTCATTGTACGGATCTCATTGTACGGATCTCATTGTACAGATCTCATTGTACGGATCTCATTGTACGGATCTCATTGTACAGATCTCATTGTACGGATCTCATTGTACGGGGCATTATTGTATGGATCTCATTGTACGGATCTCATTGTACAGATCTCATTGTACGGATCTCATTGTACGGATCTCATTGTACGGGGCATTATTGTACGGATCTCATTGTACGGATCTCATTGTACGGATCTCATTGTACAGATCTCATTGTACAGATCTCATTGTACGGATCTCATTGTACGGGGCATTATTGTATGGATCTCATTGTACGGATCTCATTGTACAGATCTCATTGTACAGATCTCATTGTACGGATCTCATTGTACGGGGCATTATTGTATGGATCTCATTGTACAGATCTCATTGTACAGATCTCATTGTACAGATCTCATTGTACGGATCTCATTGTACGGGGCATTATTGTATGGATCTCATTGTACGGATCTCATTGTACGGATCTCATTGTACGGATCTCATTGTATGGATCTCATTGTACGGATCTCATTGTACGGATCTCATTGTACAGATCTCATTGTACGGATCTCATTGTACGGATCTCATTGTACGGGGCATTATTGTACGGATCTCATTGTACGGATCTCATTGTACGGGGCATTATTGTATGGATCTCATTGTACAGATCTCATTGTACGGATCTCATTGTACAGATCTCATTGTACGGATCTCATTGTACAGATCTCATTGTACGGATCTCATTGTACGGGGCATTATTGTATGGATCTCATTGTACAGATCTCATTGTACAGATCTCATTGTACGGATCTCATTGTACGGGGCATTATTGTACGGATCTCATTGTACGGATCTCATTGTATGGATCTCATTGTACGGATCTCATTGTACGGATCTCATTGTATGGATCTCATTGTACGGATCTCATTGTACGGATCTCATTGTACGGGGCATTATTGTACGGATCTCATTGTACGGATCTCATTGTACGGGGCATTATTGTATGGATCTCATTGTACAGATCTCATTGTACGGATCTCATTGTACAGATCTCATTGTACGGATCTCATTGTACAGATCTCATTGTACGGATCTCATTGTACGGGGCATTATTGTATGGATCTCATTGTACAGATCTCATTGTACAGATCTCATTGTACGGATCTCATTGTACGGGGCATTATTGTACGGATCTCATTGTACGGATCTCATTGTACGGATCTCATTGTACGGATCTCATTGTACAGATCTCATTGTACGGATCTCATTGTACAGATCTCATTGTACGGATCTCATTGTACGGATCTCATTGTACAGATCTCATTGTACGGGGCATTATTGTACGGATCTCATTGTACGGATCTCATTGTACGGATCTCATTGTACGGGGCATTATTGTACGGATCTCATTGTACGGATCTCATTGTACGGATCTCATTGTACGGATCTCATTGTACAGATCTCATTGTACGGATCTCATTGTACGGATCTCATTGTACAGATCTCATTGTACGGATCTCATTGTAGGGGCATTATTGTATGGATCTCATTGTACGGATCTCATTGTACAGATCTCATTGTACGGATCTCATTGTACAGATCTCATTGTACGGATCTCATTGTACGGATCTCATTGTACAGATCTCATTGTACGGGGCATTATTGTACGGATCTCATTGTACGGATCTCATTGTACGGATCTCATTGTACGGGGCATTATTGTACGGATCTCATTGTACGGATCTCATTGTACGGATCTCATTGTACGGATCTCATTGTACAGATCTCATTGTACGGATCTCATTGTACGGATCTCATTGTACAGATCTCATTGTACGGATCTCATTGTAGGGGCATTATTGTATGGATCTCATTGTACAGATCGCATTGTACGGATCTCATTGTACGGATCTCATTGTACGGGGCGTTATTGTATGGATCTCATTGTACGGATCTCATTGTACGGATCTCATTGTACGGATCTCATTGTACAGATCTCATTGTACGGATCTCATTGTACAGGGCATTATTGTATGGATCTCATTGTACGGATCTCATTGTACGGATCTCATTGTACGGATCTCATTGTACAGATCTCATTGTACGGATCTCATTGTACGGATCTCATTGTACGGATCTCATTGTACGGGGCATTATTGTATGGATCTCATTGTACGGATCTCATTGTACGGATCTCATTGTACGGATCTCATTGTACGGATCTCATTGTACAGATCTCATTGTACGGATCTCATTGTACGGATCTCATTGTACAGATCTCATTGTACGGATCTCATTGTACGGATCTCATTGTACGGGGCATTATTGTACGGATCTCATTGTACGGATCTCATTGTACGGATCTCATTGTACGGGGCATTATTGTACGGATCTCATTGTACGGATCTCATTGTACGGATCTCATTGTACGGGGCATCATTGTACGGATCTCATTGTACGGATCTCATTGTACGGATCTCATTGTACGGGGCATTATTGTATGGATCTCATTGTACGGATCTCATTGTACGGATCTCATTGTACAGATCTCATTGTACGGATCTCATTGTACGGGGCATTATTGTACAGATCTCATTGTACGGATCTCATTGTACGGGGCATTATTGTACGGATCTCATTGTACGGATCTCATTGTACGGGGCATTATTGTATGGATCTCATTGTACGGATCTCATTGTACGGATCTCATTGTACGGATCTCATTGTATGGATCTCATTGTACGGGGCATTATTGTACGGATCTCATTGTACGGATCTCATTGTACAGATCTCATTTTACAGATCTCATTGTACGGATCTCATTGTACAGATCTCATTGTACGGATCTCATTGTACGGATCTCATTGTACAGATCTCATTGTACAGATCTCATTGTACGGGGCATTATTGTACGGATCTCATTGTACGGATCTCATTGTACGGATCTCATTGTACAGATCTCATTGTACGGATCTCATTGTACGGATCTCATTGTACAGATCTCATTGTACGGATCTCATTGTACAGATCTCATTGTACGGGGCATTATTGTACGGATCTCATTGTACAGATCTCATTGTACGGATCTCATTGTACAGATCTCATTGTACGGATCTCATTGTACGGATCTCATTGTACGGATCTCATTGTACAGATCTCATTGTACGGGGCATTATTGTATGGATCTCATTGTACGGATCTCATTGTACGGATCTCATTGTACGGATCTCATTTTACGGATCTCATTGTACGGGGCATTATTGTATGGATCTCATTGTACGGATCTCATTGTACGGATCTCATTGTACGGATCTCATTGTACAGATCTCATTGTACGGATCTCATTGTACGGGGCATTATTGTATGGATCTCATTGTACAGATCTCATTGTATGGGGCATTATTGTACGGATCTCATTGTACGGGGCATTATTGTACGGATCTCATTGTACGGGGCATTATTGTACGGATCTCATTGTACAGATCTCATTGTACGGATCTCATTGTACGGATCTCATTGTACAGATCTCATTGTACGGATCTCATTGTACGGGGCATTATTGTACGGATCTCATTGTACAGATCTCATTGTACGGATCTCATTGTACGGATCTCATTGTACAGATCTCATTGTACAGATCTCATTGTACGGATCTCATTGTACGGATCTCATTGTACGGATCTCATTGTACAGATCTCATTGTACGGATCTCATTGTACGGGGCATTATTGTATGGATCTCATTGTACGGATCTCATTGTACGGATCTCATTGTACAGATCTCATTGTACAGATCTCATTGTACGGATCTCATTGTACGGATCTCATTGTATGGATCTCATTGTACGGATCTCATTGTATGGATCTCATTGTACGGATCTCATTGTATGGATCTCATTGTACGGATCTCATTGTACGGATCTCATTGTACAGATCTCATTGTACAGATCTCATTGTACGGATCTCATTGTATGGATCTCATTGTACAGATCTCATTGTACAGATCTCATTGTACGGATCTCATTGTATGGATCTCATTGTACGGATCTCATTGTACGGATCTCATTGTACAGATCTCATTGTACGGATCTCATTGTACGGATCTCATTGTACAGATCTCATTGTACGGATCTCATTGTACAGGGCATTATTGTATGGATCTCATTGTACGGATCTCATTGTACGGGGCATTATTGTATGGATCTCATTGTACGGATCTCATTGTACAGATCTCATTGTACGGATCTCATTGTACGGGGCATTATTGTACGGATCTCATTGTACGGGGCATTATTGTATGGATCTCATTGTACGGATCTCATTGTACGGGGCATTATTGTATGGATCTCATTGTACGGATCTCATTGTACAGATCTCATTGTACGGATCTCATTGTACGGGGCATTATTGTACGGATCTCATTGTACGGATCTCATTGTACGGATCTCATTGTACAGATCTCATTGTACAGATCTCATTGTACGGATCTCATTGTACGGGGCATTATTGTATGGATCTCATTGTACGGATCTCATTGTACAGATCTCATTGTACGGATCTCATTGTACGGGGCATTATTGTATGGATCTCATTGTACGGATCTCATTGTACAGATCTCATTGTACGGATCTCATTGTACGGGGCATTATTGTATGGATCTCATTGTACGGATCTCATTGTACGGATCTCATTGTACGGGGCATTATTGTACGGATCTCATTGTACGGATCTCATTGTATGGATCTCATTGTACGGATCTCATTGTACGGATCTCATTGTACGGATCTCATTGTATGGATCTCATTGTACGGATCTCATTGTACGGATCTCATTGTACGGATCTCATTGTACAGATCTCATTGTACGGATCTCATTGTACGGATCTCATTGTACGGGGCATTATTGTACGGATCTCATTGTACGGATCTCATTGTACGGGGCATTATTGTATGGATCTCATTGTACAGATCTCATTGTACGGATCTCATTGTACAGATCTCATTGTACGGATCTCATTGTACAGATCTCATTGTACGGATCTCATTGTACAGATCTCATTGTACGGATCTCATTGTACGGATCTCATTGTACGGGGCATTATTGTACGGATCTCATTGTACGGATCTCATTGTATGGATCTCATTGTACGGGGCATTATTGTACGGATCTCATTGTACAGATCTCATTGTACGGATCTCATTGTACGGATCTCATTGTACAGATCTCATTGTACGGATCTCATTGTACGGGGCATTATTGTACGGATCTCATTGTACGGATCTCATTGTACGGGGCATTATTGTATGGATCTCATTGTACAGATCTCATTGTACGGATCTCATTGTACAGATCTCATTGTACGGATCTCATTGTACAGATCTCATTGTACGGATCTCATTGTACGGGGCATTATTGTATGGATCTCATTGTACGGATCTCATTGTACGGGGCATTATTGTACAGATCTCATTGTACGGATCTCATTGTACGGGGCATTATTGTACGGATCTCATTGTACGGATCTCATTGTATGGATCTCATTGTACGGATCTCATTGTACGGATCTCATTGTACGGATCTCATTGTACGGGGCATTATTGTACGGATCTCATTGTACAGATCTCATTGTACAGATCTCATTGTACGGGGCATTATTGTACAGATCTCATTGTACGGGGCATTATTGTACAGATCTCATTGTACAGATCTCATTGTACGGGGCATTATTGTACAGATCTCATTGTACGGATCTCATTGTACGGATCTCATTGTACGGATCTCATTGTACAGATCTCATTGTACAGATCTCATTGTACGGATCTCATTGTACGGATCTCATTGTACAGATCTCATTGTACGGGGCATTATTGTACGGATCTCATTGTACGGATCTCATTGTACGGGGCATTATTGTACGGATCTCATTGTACGGATCTCATTGTACAGATCTCATTGTACAGATCTCATTGTACAGATCTCATTGTACGGATCTCATTGTACGGGGCATTATTGTACGGATCTTATTGTACGGATCTCATTGTACAGATCTCATTGTACGGATCTCATTGTACGGGGCATTATTGTATGGATCTCATTGTACAGATCTCATTGTACGGATCTCATTGTACAGATCTCATTGTACGGATCTCATTGTACAGATCTCATTGTACGGATCTCATTGTACGGATCTCATTGTACGGGGCATTATTGTATGGATCTCATTGTACGGATCTCATTGTACAGATCTCATTGTACGGATCTCATTGTACGGATCTCATTGTACAGATCTCATTGTACGGATCTCATTGTACGGGGCATTATTGTATGGATCTCATTGTACGGATCTCATTGTACGGATCTCATTGTACGGATCTCATTGTACAGATCTCATTGTACGGGGCATTATTGTATGGATCTCATTGTACGGATCTCATTGTACGGATCTCATTGTACAGATCACATTGTACGGGGCATTATTGTACGGATCTCATTGTACGGATCTCATTGTACGGATCTCATTGTACAGATCACATTGTACGGGGCATTATTGTACGGATCTCATTGTACAGATCTCATTGTACGGATCTCATTGTACGGATCTCATTGTACAGATCTCATTGTACGGGGCATTATTGTACGGATCTCATTGTACAGATCTCATTGTACGGATCTCACTGTACAGATCTCATTGTACAGATCTCATTGTACGGATCTCATTGTACGGGGCATTATTGTATGGATCTCATTGTACGGATCTCATTGTACGGGGCATTATTGTATGATCTCATTGTACGGATCTCATTGTACGGATCTCATTGTACGGATCTCATTGTACAGATCTCATTGTACAGATCTCATTGTACGGATCTCATTGTACAGATCTCATTGTACGGATCTCATTGTACGGATCTCATTGTACAGATCTCATTGTACGGATCTCATTGTACGGATCTCATTGTACAGATCTCATTGTACGGGGCATTATTGTACGGATCTCATTGTACGGATCTCATTGTACGGATCTCATTGTATGGGGCATTATTGTACGGATCTCATTGTACAGATCTCATTGTACGGATCTCATTGTACGGATCTCATTGTACAGATCTCATTGTACGGATCTCATTGTACGGATCTCATTGTACAGATCTCATTGTACGGGGCATTATTGTACGGATCTCATTGTACGGATCTCATTGTACGGATCTCATTGTACGGATCTCATTGTATGGATCTCATTGTACGGATCTCATTGTACGGATCTCATTGTACAGATCTCATTGTACGGATCTCATTGTACGGATCTCATTGTACGGATCTCATTGTACGGGGCATTATTGTATGGATCTCATTGTACGGATCTCATTGTACGGATCTCATTGTACAGATCTCATTGTACGGATCTCATTGTACGGATCTCATTGTACGGGGCATTATTGTACAGATCTCATTGTACGGATCTCATTGTACGGGGCATTATTGTACAGATCTCATTGTACGGATCTCATTGTACGGATCTCATTGTACCGATCTCATTGTACGGATCTCATTGTACGGATCTCATTGTACCGATCTCATTGTACAGATCTCATTGTACAGATCTCATTGTACGGATCTCATTGTACGGATCTCATTGTACAGATCTCATTGTACGGATCTCATTGTATGGGGCATTATTGTATGGATCTCATTGTACGGATCTCATTCTACGGGGCATTATTGTACGGATCTCATTGTACGGATCTCATTGTACGGATCTCATTGTACGGGGCATTATTGTATGGATCTCATTGTACGGATCTCATTGTACGGATCTCATTGTACAGATCTCATTGTACGGATCTCATTGTACGGATCTCATTGTACAGATCTCATTGTACAGATCTCATTGTACAGATCTCATTGTACGGGGCATTATTGTACGGATCTCATTGTACGGATCTCATTGTACGGATCTCATTGTACAGATCTCATTGTACGGATCTCATTGTACAGATCTCATTGTACGGATCTCATTGTACAGATCTCATTGTACGGATCTCATTGTACAGATCTCATTGTACGGATCTCATTGTACAGATCTCATTGTACGGGGCATTATTGTACGGATCTCATTGTACGGATCTCATTGTACGGATCTCATTGTACAGATCTCATTGTACGGATCTCATTGTACAGATCTCATTGTACGGATCTCATTGTACAGATCTCATTGTACGGATCTCATTGTACGGGGCATTATTGTATGGATCTCATTGTACGGATCTCATTGTACGGATCTCATTGTACGGGGCATTATTGTACGGATCTCATTGTACGGATCTCATTGTACAGATCTCATTGTACGGATCTCATTGTATGGATCTCATTGTACGGATCTCATTGTATGGATCTCATTGTACAGATCTCATTGTATGGATCTCATTGTACGGATCTCATTGTACGGATCTCATTGTACGGATCTCATTGTACAGATCTCATTGTACGGATCTCATTGTACGGATCTCATTGTACGGATCTCATTGTATGGATCTCATTGTACGGATCTCATTGTACGGGGCATTATTGTATGGATCTCATTGTACAGATCTCATTGTACAGATCTCATTGTACAGATCTCATTGTACGGATCTCATTGTACGGATCTCATTGTACGGATCTCATTGTACGGGGCATTATTGTACGGATCTCATTGTACGGATCTCATTGTACGGATCTCATTGTACGGATCTCATTGTACAGATCTCATTGTACGGGGCATTATTGTACAGATCTCATTGTACGGGGCATTATTGTACGGATCTCATTGTACGGATCTCATTGTACGGATCTCATTGTACGGATCTCATTGTACGGATCTCATTGTACGGGGCATTATTGTATGGATCTCATTGTACGGATCTCATTGTACGGATCTCATTGTACGGATCTCATTGTACAGATCTCATTGTACAGATCTCATTGTACAGATCACATTGTACAGATCTCATTGTACGGATCTCATTGTACAGATCTCATTGTACAGATCTCATTGTACAGATCTCATTGTACGGATCTCATTGTACGGGGCATTATTGTATGGATCTCATTGTACGGATCTCATTGTACGGGGCATTATTGTATGGATCTCATTGTACGGATCTCATTGTACGGATCTCATTGTACAGATCTCATTGTACAGATCTCATTGTACGGATCTCATTGTACGGATCTCATTGTACAGATCTCATTGTACGGATCTCATTGTACAGATCTCATTGTACGGATCTCATTGTACGGGGCATTATTGTATGGATCTCATTGTACGGATCTCATTGTATGGATCTCATTGTACGGGGCATTATTGTACGGATCTCATTGTACGGGGCATTATTGTACGGATCTCATTGTACAGATCTCATTGTACGGATCTCATTGTACGGATCTCATTGTACGGGGCATTATTGTATGGATCTCATTGTACAGATCTCATTGTACAGATCTCATTGTACGGATCTCATTGTACGGATCTCATTGTACAGATCTCATTGTACGGATCTCATTGTACGGGGCATTATTGTACGGATCTCATTGTACGGGGCATTATTGTACGGATCTCATTGTACAGATCTCATTGTACGGATCTCATTGTACGGATCTCATTGTACGGGGCATTATTGTATGGATCTCATTGTACAGATCTCATTGTACAGATCTCATTGTACGGATCTCATTGTACGGATCTCATTGTACGGATCTCATTGTACGGATCTCATTGTACAGATCTCATTGTATGGGGCATTATTGTACGGGATCTCATTGTACAGATCTCATTGTACGGGGCATTATTGTACGGATCTCATTGTACAGATCTCATTGTACGGGGCATTATTGTACGGATCTCATTGTACGGATCTCATTGTACGGATCTCATTGTACAGATCTCATTGTATGGATCTCATTGTACAGATCTCATTGTACGGATCTCATTGTATGGATCTCATTGTACGGATCTCATTGTACAGATCTCATTGTACGGATCTCATTGTACGGGGCATTATTGTATGGATCTCATTGTACGGATCTCATTGTACGGATCTCATTGTACAGATCTCATTGTACGGATCTCATTGTACGGGGCATTATTGTATGGATCTCATTTTACGGATCTCATTGTACGGATCTCATTGTACGGATCTCATTGTACGGATCTCATTGTACAGATCTCATTGTACGGATCTCATTGTACGGATCTCATTGTACAGATCTCATTGTACGGATCTCATTGTACGGGGCATTATTGTACAGATCTCATTGTACGGATCTCATTGTACGGATCTCATTGTACGGGGCATTATTGTACGGATCTCATTGTACGGATCTCATTGTACGGATCTCATTGTACGGGGCATTATTGTACGGATCTCATTGTACGGATCTCATTGTACAGATCTCATTGTACGGATCTCATTGTACGGGGCATTATTGTACGGATCTCATTGTACGGATCTCATTGTACGGATCTCATTGTACGGGGCATTATTGTACGGATCTCATTGTACGGATCTCATTGTACGGATCTCATTGTACGGATCTCATTGTACAGATCTCATTGTACGGATCTCATTGTACAGATCTCATTGTACGGATCTCATTGTACAGATCTCATTGTACAGATCTCATTGTACAGATCTCATTGTACGGATCTCATTGTACGGATCTCATTGTACGGGGCATTATTGTACGGATCTCATTGTACAGATCTCATTGTACAGATCTCATTGTACGGATCTCATTGTACAGATCTCATTGTACAGATCTCATTGTACGGATCTCATTGTACAGATCTCATTGTACGGATCTCATTGTACGGATCTCATTGTACAGATCTCATTGTACGGATTTCATTGTACGGATCTCATTGTACAGATCTCATTGTACGGGGCATTATTGTACGGATCTCATTGTACGGATCTCATTGTATGGGGCATTATTGTACGGATCTCATTGTACAGATCTCATTGTACGGATCTCATTGTACAGATCTCATTGTACGGATCTCATTGTACGGATCTCATTGTACGGATCTCATTGTACAGATCTCATTGTACGGGGCATTATTGTATGGATCTCATTGTACGGATCTCATTGTACGGATCTCATTGTACAGATCTCATTGTACGGATCTCATTGTACGGATCTCATTGTACAGATCTCATTGTACGGATCTCATTGTATGGGGCATTATTGTATGGATCTCATTGTACGGATCTCATTGTACGGATCTCATTGTACGGATCTCATTGTACGGATCTCATTGTACAGATCTCATTGTACGGATCTCATTGTACGGATCTCATTGTACGGATCTCATTGTACGGGGCATTATTGTACAGATCTCATTGTACGGATCTCATTGTACGGGGCATTATTGTACAGATCTCATTGTACGGATCTCATTGTACGGATATCATTGTACCGATCTCATTGTACGGATCTCATTGTACGGATCTCATTGTACCGATCTCATTGTACAGATCTCATTGTACGGATCTCATTGTACGGATCTCATTGTACGGATCTCATTGTACAGATCTCATTGTACAGATCTCATTGTACGGGGCATTATTGTATGGATCTCATTGTACGGATCTCATTGTACGGATCTCATTGTACAGATCTCATTGTACGGATCTCATTGTACGGGGCATTATTGTATGGATCTCATTGTACGGATCTCATTGTACGGGGCATTATTGTACGGATCTCATTGTACGGATCTCATTGTACGGATCTCATTGTACAGATCTCATTGTACGGATCTCATTGTACAGATCTCATTGTACGGATCTCATTGTACAGATCTCATTGTACGGATCTCATTGTACGGGGCATTATTGTATGGATCTCATTGTACAGATCTCATTGTACGGGGCATTATTGTACGGATCTCATTGTACAGATCTCATTGTACGGATCTCATTGTACGGATCTCATTGTACAGATCTCATTGTACAGATCTCATTGTACGGATCTCATTGTACGGATCTCATTGTACGGATCTCATTGTACGGATCTCATTGTATGGATCTCATTGTACAGATCTCATTGTACGGATCTCATTGTACAGATCTCATTGTACGGATCTCATTGTACGGATCTCATTGTACAGATCTCATTGTACGGATCTCATTGTACGGGGCATTATTGTATGGATCTCATTGTACGGATCTCATTGTACGGATCTCATTGTACAGATCTCATTGTACGGATCTCATTGTACAGATCTCATTGTACGGATCTCATTGTACGGGGCATTATTGTATGGATCTCATTGTACGGATCTCATTGTACAGATCTCATTGTACGGATCTCATTGTACGGGGCATTATTGTACGGATCTCATTGTACGGGGCATTATTGTATGGATCTCATTGTACGGATCTCATTGTACGGGGCATTATTGTATGGATCTCATTGTACGGATCTCATTGTACGGATCTCATTGTACAGATCTCATTGTACGGATCTCATTGTACGGATCTCATTGTATGGGGCATTATTGTACGGATCTCATTGTACGGATCTCATTGTACGGATCTCATTGTACAGATCTCATTGTACAGATCTCATTGTACGGATCTCATTGTACGGGGCATTATTGTATGGATCTCATTGTACGGATCTCATTGTACGGATCTCATTGTACAGATCTCATTGTACGGATCTCATTGTACGGATCTCATTGTACGGGGCATTATTGTATGGATCTCATTGTACGGATCTCATTGTACAGATCTCATTGTACGGATCTCATTGTACGGGGCATTATTGTACGGATCTCATTGTACGGGGCATTATTGTATGGATCTCATTGTACGGATCTCATTGTACGGGGCATTATTGTATGGATCTCATTGTACGGATCTCATTGTACAGATCTCATTGTACGGATCTCATTGTACGGATCTCATTGTATGGGGCATTATTGTACGGATCTCATTGTACGGATCTCATTGTACGGATCTCATTGTACAGATCTCATTGTACAGATCTCATTGTACGGATCTCATTGTACGGGGAATTATTGTATGGATCTCATTGTACGGATCTCATTGTACGGATCTCATTGTACAGATCTCATTGTACGGATCTCATTGTACGGGGCATTATTGTATGGATCTCATTGTACGGATCTCATTGTACAGATCTCATTGTACGGATCTCATTGTACGGGGCATTATTGTATGGATCTCATTGTACGGATCTCATTGTACGGATCTCATTGTACGGGGCATTATTGTACGGATCTCATTGTACGGATCTCATTGTATGGATCTCATTGTACGGATCTCATTGTACGGATCTCATTGTATGGATCTCATTGTACGGATCTCATTGTACGGATCTCATTGTACGGATCTCATTGTACGGATCTCATTGTACGGGGCATTATTGTACGGATCTCATTGTACAGATCTCATTGTACGGATCTCATTGTACAGATCTCATTGTACGGATCTCATTGTACGGGGCATTATTGTATGGATCTCATTGTACAGATCTCATTGTACGGATCTCATTGTACAGATCTCATTGTACGGATCTCATTGTACGGGGCATTATTGTATGGATCTCATTGTACAGATCTCATTGTACAGATCTCATTGTACGGATCTCATTGTACGGATCTCATTGTACAGATCTCATTGTACGGGGCATTATTGTACAGATCTCATTGTACGGGGCATTATTGTACGGATCTCATTGTACGGATCTCATTGTACGGATCTCATTGTACGGATCTCATTGTACGGGGCATTATTGTATGGATCTCATTGTACGGATCTCATTGTACGGATCTCATTGTACAGATCTCATTGTACGGATCTCATTGTACGGATCTCATTGTACAGATCTCATTGTACGGATCTCATTGTACGGGGCATTATTGTATGGATCTCATTGTACGGATCTCATTGTACGGATCTCATTGTACGGATCTCATTGTATGGGGCATTATTGTACGGATCTCATTGTACGGATCTCATTGTATGGATCTCATTGTACGGATCTCATTGTATGGATCTCATTGTACGGATCTCATTGTACAGATCTCATTGTACGGATCTCATTGTACGGGGCATTATTGTATGGATCTCATTGTACGGATCTCATTGTACGGATCTCATTGTACGGATCTCATTGTACGGATCTCATTGTACGGGGCATTATTGTACGGATCTCATTGTACGGATCTCATTGTACGGATCTCATTGTACGGATCTCATTGTACGGATCTCATTGTACGGGGCATTATTGTATGGATCTCATTGTACGGATCTCATTGTACGGATCTCATTGTACGGATCTCATTGTACAGATCTCATTGTACGGATCTCATTGTACGGATCTCATTGTACGGGGCATTATTGTACGGATCTCATTGTACGGATCTCATTGTACGGATCTCATTGTACGGGGCATTATTGTACAGATCTCATTGTACGGATCACATTGTACGGATCTCATTGTACGGATCTCATTGTACGGATCTCATTGTACGGATCTCATTGTACGGGGCATTATTGTATGGATCTCATTGTACGGATCTCATTGTACGGATCTCATTGTACAGATCTCATTGTACGGATCTCATTGTACAGATCTCATTGTACAGATCTCATTGTACGGATCTCATTGTACGGGGCATTATTGTACAGATCTCATTGTACGGATCTCATTGTACGGGGCATTATTGTACGGATCTCATTGTACGGATCTCATTGTACGGGGCATTATTGTACGAATCTCATTGTACGGATCTCATTGTACCGATCTCATTGTATGGATCTCATTGTACGGGGCATTATTGTATGGATCTCATTGTACGGATCTCATTGTACGGATCTCATTGTATGGATTTCATTGTACGGGGCATTATTGTACGGATCTCATTGTACGGATCTGATTGTACAGATCTCATTGTACGGATCTCATTGTACGGATCTCATTGTACGGATCTCATTGTACAGATCTCATTGTACGGATCTCATTGTACGGATCTCATTGTACAGATCTCATTGTACGGATCTCATTGTACGGATCTCATTGTACAGATCTCATTGTACGGATCTCATTGTACGGATCTCATTGTACGGATCTCATTGTACAGATCTCATTGTACGGGGCATTATTGTATGGATCTCATTGTACGGATCTCATTGTACGGATCTCATTGTACGGATCTCATTGTACGGATCTCATTGTACGGGGCATTATTGTACGGATCTCATTGTACGGATCTCATTGTACGGATCTCATTGTACAGATCTCATTTTACGGATCTCATTGTACGGGGCATTATTGTACAGATCTCATTGTACGGATCTCATTGTACGGGGCATTATTGTACAGATCTCATTGTACGGATCTCATTGTACGGATCTCATTGTACAGATCTCATTGTACGGATCTCATTGTACGGATCTCATTGTACGGATCTCATTGTACCGATCTCATTGTACGGATCTCATTGTACGGATCTCATTGTACCGATCTCATTGTACAGATCTCATTGTACAGATCTCATTGTACAGATCTCATTGTACGGATCTCATTGTACGGATCTCATTGTACAGATCTCATTGTACAGATCTCATTGTACGGGGCATTATTGTATGGATCTCATTGTACGGATCTCATTGTACGGATCTCATTGTACAGATCTCATTGTACGGATCTCATTGTACGGGGCATTATTGTATGGATCTCATTGTACGGATCTCATTGTACGGGGCATTATTGTACGGATCTCATTGTACGGATCTCATTGTACGGATCTCATTGTACAGATCTCATTGTACGGATCTCATTGTACAGATCTCATTGTACGGATCTCATTGTACAGATCTCATTGTACGGATCTCATTGTACGGGGCATTATTGTATGGATCTCATTGTACAGATCTCATTGTACGGATCTCATTGTATGGATCTCATTGTACAGATCTCATTGTACAGATCTCATTGTACGGATCTCATTGTACGGATCTCATTGTACAGATCTCATTGTACGGATCTCATTGTACAGATCTCATTGTACGGATCTCATTGTACGGATCTCATTGTACGGGGCATTATTGTACGGATCTCATTGTACAGATCTCATTGTTCGGATCTCATTGTACGGATCTCATTGTACGGATCTCATTGTACGGATCTCATTGTACAGATCTCATTGTACGGATCTCATTGTACGGATCTCATTGTACGGATCTCATTGTACAGATCTCATTGTACAGATCTCATTGTACGGATCTCATTGTATGGATCTCATTGTACAGATCTCATTGTACAGATCTCATTGTACAGATCTCATTGTACGGATCTCATTGTATGGATCTCATTGTACGGATCTCATTGTACGGATCTCATTGTACAGATCTCATTGTATGGATCTCATTGTACAGATCTCATTGTACGGATCTCATTGTACGGGGCATTATTGTATGGATCTCATTGTACGGATCTCATTGTACGGGGCATTATTGTATGGATCTCATTGTACGGATCTCATTGTACAGATCTCATTGTACGGATCTCATTGTACGGGGCATTATTGTACGGATCTCATTGTACGGGGCATTATTGTATGGATCTCATTGTACGGATCTCATTGTACGGGGCATTATTGTATGGATCTCATTGTACAGATCTCATTGTACGGATCTCATTGTACGGATCTCATTGTACGGGGCATTATTGTACGGATCTCATTGTACGGATCTCATTGTACGGATCTCATTGTACAGATCTCATTGTACAGATCTCATTGTACGGATCTCATTGTACGGGGCATTATTGTATGGATCTCATTGTACGGATCTCATTGTACGGATCTCATTGTACAGATCTCATTGTACGGATCTCATTGTACGGGGCATTATTGTATGGATCTCATTTTACGGATCTCATTGTACAGATCTCATTGTACGGATCTCATTGTACGGGGCATTATTGTATGGATCTCATTGTACGGATCTCATTGTACGGATCTCATTGTACGGGGCATTATTGTACGGATCTCATTGTACGGATCTCATTGTACGGATCTCATTGTACGGGGCATTATTGTACGGATCTCATTGTATGGATCTCATTGTACGGATCTCATTGTACAGATCTCATTGTACGGATCTCATTGTACGGATCTCATTGTACGGATCTCATTGTACGGATCTCATTGTACAGATCTCATTGTACGGATCTCATTGTACGGATCTCATTGTACGGGGCATTATTGTACGGATCTCATTGTACGGATCTCATTGTACGGGGCATTATTGTATGGATCTCATTGTACAGATCTCATTGTACGGATCTCATTGTACAGATCTCATTGTACGGATCTCATTGTACAGATCTCATTGTACGGATCTCATTGTACGGGGCATTATTGTATGGATCTCATTGTACAGATCTCATTGTACAGATCTCATTGTACGGATCTCATTGTACGGGGCATTATTGTACGGATCTCATTGTACGGATCTCATTGTACGGATCTCATTGTATGGATCTCATTGTACAGATCTCATTGTACGGATCTCATTGTACAGATCTCATTGTACGGATCTCATTGTACGGGGCATTATTGTACAGATCTCATTGTACGGATCTCATTGTACGGATCTCATTGTACGGGGCATTATTGTACAGATCTCATTGTACGGGGCATTATTGTACGGATCTCATTGTACAGATCTCATTGTACGGATCTCATTGTACGGGGCATTATTGTATGGATCTCATTGTACGGATCTCATTGTACGGATCTCATTGTTCGGATCTCATTGTACAGATCTCATTGTACGGATCTCATTGTACGGATCTCATTGTACAGATCTCATTGTACGGATCTCATTATACGGGGCATTATTGTATGGATCTCATTGTACGGATCTCATTGTAGGGATCTCATTGTACAGATCTCATTGTACAGATCTCATTGTACGGATCTCATTGTACGGATCTCATTGTACAGATCTCATTGTACAGATCTCATTGTACGTATCTCATTGTACGTATCTCATTGTACGGATCTCATTGTACAGATCTCATTGTACGGATCTCATTGTACGGATCTCATTGTACGGATCTCATTGTACGGGGCATTATTGTACGGATCTCATTGTATGGATCTCATTGTACGGATCTCATTGTATGGATCTCATTGTACGGATCTCATTGTACGGAGCTCATTGTACAGATCTCATTGTACGGGGCATTATTGTACGGATCTCATTGTACGGATCTCATTGTACAGATCTCATTGTACGGGGCATTATTGTACGGATCTCATTGTACGGATCTCATTGTACAGATCTCATTGTACAGATCTCATTGTACGTATCTCATTGTACGTATCTCATTGTACGGATCTCATTGTACAGATCTCATTGTACGGATCTCATTGTACGGATCTCATTGTACGGGGCATTATTGTACGGATCTCATTGTACAGATCTCATTGTACAGATCTCATTGTACAGATCTCATTGTATGGATCTCATTGTACGGATCTCATTGTACAGTTCTCATTGTACGGATCTCATTGTACAGATCTCATTGTACGGATCTCATTGTACGGATCTCATTGTACGGATCTCATTGTACGGGGCATTATTGTACGGATCTCATTGTACGGGGCATTATTGTACGGATCTCATTGTACGGATCTCATTGTACGGATCTCATTGTACGGGGCATTATTGTACGGATCTCATTGTACGGATCTCATTGTACGGATCTCATTGTACGGATCTCATTGTACGGATCTCATTGTACAGATCTCATTGTACGGATCTCATTGTACGGGGCATTATTGTACGGATCTCATTGTACGGATCTCATTGTACGGATCTCATTGTACGGGGCATTATTGTACGGATCTCATTGTACAGATCTCATTGTACGGATCTCATTGTACGGATCTCATTGTACGGATCTCATTGTACGGATCTCATTGTACGGGGCATTATTGTACAGATCTCATTGTACGGATCTCATTGTACGGATCTCATTGTACGGATCTCATTGTACGGGGCATTATTGTACGGATCTCATTGTACAGATCTCATTGTACAGATCTCATTGTACGGATCTCATTGTACGGGGCATTATTGTATGGATCTCATTGTACGGATCTCATTGTACGGATCTCATTGTACAGATCTCATTGTACGGATCTCATTGTACGGGGCATTATTGTACAGATCTCATTGTACGGATCTCATTGTACGGATCTCATTGTACGGGGCATCATTGTACGGATCTCATTGTACGGATCTCATTGTACGGATCTCATTGTACGGATCTCATTGTACAGATCTCATTGTACGGATCTCATTGTACGGGGCATTATTGTACAGATCTCATTGTACGGATCTCATTGTACGGGGCATTATTGTACAGATCTCATTGTACGGATCTCATTGTACGGGGCATCATTGTACGGATCTCATTGTACGGATCTCATTGTACGGATCTCATTGTACGGATCTCATTGTACAGATCTCATTGTACGGGGCATTATTGTATGGATCTCATTGTACGGATCTCATTGTACGGATCTCATTGTACAGATCTCATTGTATGGATCTCATTGTACGGGGCATTATTGTATGGATCTCATTGTACGGATCTCATTTTACGGATCTCATTGTACAGATCTCATTGTACGGATCTCATTGTACGGGGCATTATTGTATGGATCTCATTGTACAGATCTCATTGTACGGATCTCATTGTACAGATCTCATTGTACGGATCTCATTGTACGGGGCATTATTGTACGGATCTCATTGTACGGATCTCATTGTACGGATCTCATTGTACAGATCTCATTGTACAGATCTCATTGTACGGATCTCATTGTACGGATCTCATTGTACAGATCTCATTGTACGGATCTCATTGTACGGGGCATTATTGTATGGATCTCATTGTACGGATCTCATTGTACGGATCTCATTGTACGGGGCATTATTGTATGGATCTCATTGTACGGATCTCATTGTACGGATCTCATTGTACGGATCTCATTGTACGGGGCATTATTGTATGGATCTCATTGTACGGATCTCATTGTACGGATCTCATTGTACGTGGCATTATTGTATGGATCTCATTGTACGGATCTTATTGTACGGATCTCATTGTACGGATCTCATTGTACAGATCTCATTGTACGGGGCATTATTGTATGGATCTCATTGTACGGATCTCATTGTATGGATCTCATTGTACGGATCTCATTGTACGGATCTCATTGTACGGAGCTCATTGTACGGATCTCATTGTACGGGGCATTATTGTACGGATCTCATTGTACGGATCTCATTGTACGGGGCATTATTGTACGGATCTCATTGTACAGATCTCATTGTACGGATCTCATTGTACAGATCTCATTGTACGGATCTCATTGTACAGATCTCATTGTACGGATCTCATTGTACAGATCTCATTGTACAGATCTCATTGTATGGATCTCATTGTACGGATCTCATTGTACAGATCTCATTGTACAGATCTCATTGTACGGGGCATTATTGTACGGATCTCATTGTACGGATCTCATTGTACGGGGCATTATTGTACGGATCTCATTGTACGGATTTCATTGTACAGATCTCATTGTACGGATCTCATTGTACGGATCTCATTGTACGGGGCATTATTGTACGGATCTCATTGTACGGATCTCATTGTATGGATCTCATTGTACGGATCTCATTGTACGGGGCATTATTGTACGGATCTCATTGTACAGATCTCATTGTACAGATCTCATTGTACGGATCTCATTGTACGGATCTCATTGTACGGATCTCATTGTACGGGGCATTATTGTACGGATTTCATTGTACAGATCTCATTGTATGGATCTCATTGTACGGATCTCATTGTACGGGGCATTATTGTACGGATCTCATTGTACGGATCTCATTGTACAGATCTCATTGTACGGATCTCATTGTACGGGGCATTATTGTATGGATCTCATTGTACGGATCTCATTGTACGGATCTCATTGTACAGATCTCATTGTACGGATCTCATTGTACAGATCTCATTGTACGGATCTCATTGTACAGATCTCATTGTACGGATCTCATTGTACAGATCTCATTGTACGGATCTCATTGTACGGGGCATTATTGTATGGATCTCATTGTACGGATCTCATTGTACGGATCTCATTGTACGGATCTCATTGTACGGGGCATTATTGTATGGATCTCATTGTACGGATCTCATTGTATGGATCTCATTGTACGGGGCATTATTGTACGGATCTCATTGTACGGATCTCATTGTACAGATCTCATTGTACGGATCTCATTGTATGGATCTCATTGTACGGATCTCATTGTACAGATCTCATTGTACGGATCTCATTGTACGGGGCATTATTGTATGGATCTCATTGTACGGATCTCATTGTACAGATCTCATTGTACGGATCTCATTGTACGGATCTCATTGTACGGGGCATTATTGTATGGATCTCATTGTACGGATCTCATTGTACGGGGCATTATTGTATGGATCTCATTGTACGGATCTCATTGTATGGATCTCATTGTACAGATCTCATTGTACGGATCTCATTGTACGGGGCATTATTGTATGGATCTCATTGTACGGATCTCATTGTACAGATCTCATTGTACGGATCTCATTGTACGGGGCATTATTGTATGGATCTCATTGTACGGATCTCATTGTATGGATCTCATTGTACGGGGCATTATTGTACGGATCTCATTGTACGGATCTCATTGTACGGATCTCATTGTACGGATCTCATTGTACGGGGCATTATTGTACGGATCTCATTGTACAGATCTCATTGTACGGATCTCATTGTACGGGGCATTATTGTACGGATCTCATTGTACAGATCTCATTGTACGGATCTCATTGTACAGATCTCATTGTACGGATCTCATTGTACGGATCTCATTGTACAGATCTCATTGTACGGATCTCATTGTACAGATCTCATTGTACGGATCTCATTGTACGGATCTCATTGTACGGGGCATTATTGTACGGATCTCATTGTACGGATCTCATTGTACGGATCTCATTGTACGGATCTCATTGTACGGATCTCATTGTACAGATCTCATTGTACGGATCTCATTGTACGGGGCATTATTGTACGGATCTCATTGTATGGATCTCATTGTACGGATCTCATTGTACGGATCTCATTCTACGGATCTCATTGTACAGATCTCATTGTACGGATCTCATTGTACGGATCTCATTGTACAGATCTCATTGTACGGATCTCATTGTACGGATCTCATTGTACGGATCTCATTGTACCGATCTCATTGTACGGATCTCATTGTACGGATCTCATTGTACCGATCTCATTGTACCGATCTCATTGTACGGATCTCATTGTACAGATCTCATTGTACGGATCTCATTGTACGGGGCATTATTGTACGGATCTCATTGTACGGATCTCATTGTACGGATCTCATTGTACGGGGCATTATTGTATGGATCTCATTGTACGGATCTCATTGTACGGGGCATTATTGTACGGATCTCATTGTACGGATCTCATTGTACGGATCTCATTGTACGGATCTCATTGTACAGATCTCATTGTACGGATCTCATTGTACAGATCTCATTGTACGGATCTCATTGTATGGATCTCATTGTATGGATCTCATTGTACAGATCTCATTGTACGGGGCATTATTGTACGGATCTCATTGTACAGATCTCATTGTACGGATCTCATTGTACGGATCTCATTGTACGGATCTCATTGTACAGATCTCATTGTACGGATCTCATTGTACGGATCTCATTGTACGGATCTCATTGTACGGGGCATTATTGTATGGATCTCATTGTACGGATCTCATTGTACAGATCTCATTGTACGGATCTCATTGTACGGATCTCATTGTACAGATCTCATTGTACGGATCTCATTGTACGGGGCATTATTGTATGGATCTCATTGTACGGATCTCATTGTACGGGGCATTATTGTATGGATCCCATTGTACGGATCTCATTGTACAGATCTCATTGTACGGATCTCATTGTACGGGGCATTATTGTACGGATCTCATTGTACGGGGCATTATTGTATGGATCTCATTGTACGGATCTCATTGTACGGGGCATTATTGTATGGATCTCATTGTACGGATCTCATTGTACAGATCTCATTGTACGGATCTCATTGTACGGGGCATTATTGTACGGATCTCATTGTACGGATCTCATTGTACAGATCTCATTGTACAGATCTCATTGTACGGATCTCATTGTACGGGGCATTATTGTATGGATCTCATTGTACGGATCTCATTGTACGGATCTCATTGTACGGATCTCATTATACAGATCTCATTGTACGGATCTCATTGTACGGGGCATTATTGTATGGATCTCATTGTACGGATCTCATTGTACGGATCTCATTGTACGGATCTCATTGTACGGGGCATTATTGTATGGATCTCATTGTACGGATCTCATTGTACAGATCTCATTGTACGGATCTCATTGTACGGGGCATTATTGTATGGATCTCATTGTACGGATCTCATTGTACGGATCTCATTGTACGGGGCATTATTGTACGGATCTCATTGTACGGATCTCATTGTATGGATCTCATTGTACGGGGCATTATTGTACGGATCTCATTGTATGGATCTCATTGTACGGATCTCATTGTACAGATCTCATTGTACGGATCTCATTGTACGGATCTCATTGTACAGATCTCATTGTACGGATCTCATTGTACGGGGCATTATTGTATGGATCTCATTGTACGGATCTCATTGTACGGGGCATTATTGTATGGATCCCATTGTACGGATCTCATTGTACGGATCTCATTGTACGGATCTCATTGTACGGGGCATTATTGTACGGATCTCATTGTACGGATCTCATTGTATGGATCTCATTGTACGGGGCATTATTGTATGGATCTCATTGTACGGATCTCATTGTACAGATCTCATTGTACGGATCTCATTGTACGGGGCATTATTGTATGGATCTCATTGTACGGATCTCATTGTACGGATCTCATTGTACGGGGCATTATTGTACGGATCTCATTGTACGGATCTCATTGTATGGATCTCATTGTACGGATCTCATTGTACCGATCTCATTGTACGGATCTCATTGTACGGATCTCATTGTACGGATCTCATTGTACGGATCTCATTGTACGGGGCATTATTGTACGGATCTCATTGTACGGATCTCATTGTACGGGGCATTATTGTATGGATCTCATTGTACAGATCTCATTGTACGGATTTCATTGTACGGGGCATTATTGTATGGATCTCATTGTACAGATCTCATTGTACGGATCTCATTGTACAGATCTCATTGTACGGATCTCATTGTACAGATCTCATTGTACGGGGCATTATTGTATGGATCTCATTGTACAGATCTCATTGTACGGATCTCATTGTACAGATCTCATTGTACGGATCTCATTGTACGGATCTCATTGTACGGATCTCATTGTATGGATCTCATTGTACAGATCTCATTGTACGGATCTCATTGTATGGATCTCATTGTACAGATCTCATTGTACGGATCTCATTGTATGGATCTCATTGTACAGATCTCATTGTACGGATCTCATTGTACGGATCTCATTGTACGGATCTCATTGTACGGGGCATTATTGTATGGATCTCATTGTACGGATCTCATTGTACGGATCTCATTGTACGGATCTCATTGTACAGATCTCATTGTACGGATCTCATTGTACGGATCTCATTGTACAGATCTCATTGTACGGGGCATTATTGTATGGATCTCATTGTATGGATCACATTGTACGGATCTCATTGTACGGATCTCATTGTATGGATCTCATTGTACGGATCTCATTGTACGGGGCATTATTGTATGGATCTCATTGTACGGATCTCATTGTACGGATCTCATTGTACAGATCTCATTGTACGGATCTCATTGTACGGATCTCAGTGTACGGATCTCATTGTACGGGGCATTATTGTATGGATCTCATTGTATGGATCTCATTGTACGGATCTCATTGTACGGATCTCATTGTATGGATCTCATTGTACGGATCTCATTGTACGGATCTCATTGTACGGGGCATTATTGTATGGATCTCATTGTACGGATCTCATTGTACGGGGCATTATTGTACGGATCTCATTGTACGGATCTCATTGTACCGATCTCATTGTACGGATCTCATTGTACAGATCTCATTGTACGGATCTCATTGTACGGATCTCATTGTACGGATCTCATTGTACGGATCTTATTGTACAGATCTCATTGTACGGATCTCATTGTACAGATCTCATTGTACGGATCTCATTGTACGGATCTCATTGTATGGATCTCATTGTACGGGGCATTATTGTATGGATCTCATTGTACGGATCTCATTGTACGGATCTCATTGTACGGGGCATTATTGTATGGATCTCATTGTACGGATCTTATTGTACGGATCTCATTGTACGGATCTCATTGTACAGATCTCATTGTACGGATCTCATTGTATGGATCTCATTGTACGGGGCATTATTGTATGGATCTCATTGTACGGATCTCATTGTACGGATCTCATTGTACGGGGCATTATTGTATGGATCTCATTGTATGGATCTCATTGTACGGATCTCATTGTACGGATCTCATTGTACAGATCTCATTGTACGGATCTCATTGTAGGGGCATTATTGTATGGATCTCATTGTACGGATCTCATTGTACGGATCTCATTGTACGGATCTCATTGTATGGATCTCATTGTACGGGGCATTATTGTATGGATCTCATTGTACGGATCTCATTGTACGGATCTCATTGTACGGGGCATTATTGTATGGATCTCATTGTACGGATCTCATTGTACGGATCTCATTGTACGGATCTCATTGTACAGATCTCATTGTACGGATCTCATTGTACGGATCTCATTGTACGGGGCATTATTGTACGGATCTCATTGTACAGATCTCATTGTACGGATCTCATTGTACCGATCTCATTGTACCGATCTCATTGTACGGATCTCATTGTACAGATCTCATTGTACGGATCTCATTGTACGGGGCATTATTGTACGGATCTCATTGTACGGATCTCATTGTACGGATCTCATTGTACGGGGCATTATTGTATGGATCTCATTGTACGGATCTCATTGTACGGGGCATTATTGTACGGATCTCATTGTACGGATCTCATTGTACGGATCTCATTGTACGGATCTCATTGTACAGATCTCATTGTACGGATCTCATTGTACAGATCTCATTGTACGGATCTCATTGTACAGATCTCATTGTACGGATCTCATTGTACGGATCTCATTGTATGGATCTCATTGTACAGATCTCATTGTACGGGGCATTATTGTACGGATCTCATTGTACAGATCTCATTGTACGGATCTCATTGTACGGATCTCATTGTACGGATCTCATTGTACAGATCTCATTGTACGGATCTCATTGTACGGATCTCATTGTACGGATCTCATTGTACGGGGCATTATTGTATGGATCTCATTGTACGGATCTCATTGTACAGATCTCATTGTACGGATCTCATTGTACGGATCTCATTGTACAGATCTCATTGTACGGATCTCATTGTACGGGGCATTATTGTATGGATCTCATTGTACGGATCTCATTGTACGGGGCATTATTGTATGGATCCCATTGTACGGATCTCATTGTACAGATCTCATTGTACGGATCTCATTGTACGGGGCATTATTGTACGGATCTCATTGTACGGGGCATTATTGTACGGATCTCATTGTACGGATCTCATTGTACGGATCTCATTGTACGGGGCATTATTGTACGGATCTCATTGTATGGATCTCATTGTACGGATCTCATTGTACAGATCTCATTGTACGGATCTCATTGTACGGATCTCATTGTACGGATCTCATTGTACAGATCTCATTGTACGGATCTCATTGTACGGGGCATTATTGTACGGATCTCATTGTACGGATCTCTTTGTACGGGGCATTATTGTATGGATCTCATTGTACAGATCTCATTGTACGGATCTCATTGTACAGATCTCATTGTACGGATCTCATTGTACAGATCTCATTGTACGGATCTCATTGTACGGGGCATTATTGTATGGATCTCATTGTACAGATCTCATTGTACAGATCTCATTGTACGGATCTCATTGTACGGGGCATTATTGTACGGATCTCATTGTACGGATCTCATTGTACGGATCTCATTGTATGGATCTCATTGTACAGATCTCATTGTACGGGGCATTATTGTACAGATCTCATTGTACGGGGCATTATTGTACGGATCTCATTGTACAGATCTCATTGTACGGATCTCATTGTACGGATCTCATTGTACGGGGCATTATTGTATGGATCTCATTGTACGGATCTCATTGTACGGATCTCATTGTACGGATCTCATTGTACAGATCTCATTGTACGGATCTCATTGTACGGATCTCATTGTACAGATCTCATTGTACGGATCTCATTGTACGGGGCATTATTGTATGGATCTCATTGTACAGATCTCATTGTACGGATCTCATTGTAGGGATCTCATTGTACAGATCTCATTGTACAGATCTCATTGTACGGATCTCATTGTACGGATCTCATTGTACAGATCTCATTGTACAGATCTCATTGTACGTATCTCATTGTACGTATCTCATTGTACGGATCTCATTGTACAGATCTCATTGTACGGATCTCATTGTACGGATCTCATTGTACGGGGCATTATTGTACGGATCTCATTGTATGGATCTCATTGTACGGATCTCATTGTATGGATCTCATTGTACGGATCTCATTGTACGGAGCTCATTGTACAGATCTCATTGTACGGGGCATTATTGTACGGATCTCATTGTACGGATCTCATTGTACGGATCTCATTGTACGGGGCATTATTGTACGGATCTCATTGTACGGATCTCATTGTACGGGGCATTATTGTACGGATCTCATTGTACGGATCTCATTGTACGGATCTCATTGTACGGATCTCATTGTACAGATCTCATTGTACGGATCTCATTGTACGGATCTCATTGTACAGATCTCATTGTACGGATCTCATTGTACGGATCTCATTGTACGGGGCATTATTGTACGGATCTCATTGTACAGATCTCATTGTACGGATCTCATTGTACGGATCTCATTGTATGGATCTCATTGTACGGATCTCATTGTACAGATCTCATTGTACGGATCTCATTGTACGGGGCATTATTGTACGGATCTCATTGTACAGATCTCATTGTACGGATCTCATTGTACGGGGCATTATTGTATGGATCTCATTGTACGGATCTCATTGTACGGATCTCATTGTACAGATCTCATTGTACGGATCTCATTGTACAGATCTCATTGTACGGATCTCATTGTACGGGGCATTATTGTACAGATCTCATTGTACGGATCTTATTGTACGGGGCATTATTGTACGGATCTCATTGTACGGATCTCATTGTACGGATCTCATTGTACAAATCTCATTGTACGGATCTCATTGTACGGATCTCATTGTACGGATCTCATTGTACAGATCTCATTGTACGGATCTCATTGTACAGATCTCATTGTACGGATCTCATTGTACAGATCTCATTGTACAGATCTCATTGTACGGATCTCATTGTACAGATCTCATTGTACGGATCTCATTGTACAGATCTCATTGTACGGATCTCATTGTACAGATCTCATTGTACGGATCTCATTGTACAGATCTCATTGTACAGATCTCATTGTACAGATCTCATTGTACGGATCTCATTGTACGGGGCATTATTGTATGGATCTCATTGTACGGATCTCATTGTACGGATCTCATTGTACGGATCTCATTGTACAGATCTCATTGTACGGATCTCATTGTACAGATCTCATTGTACGGATCTCATTGTACGGGGCATTATTGTACAGATCTCATTGTACGGATCTTATTGTACGGGGCATTATTGTACGGATCTCATTGTACGGATCTCATTGTACGGATCTCATTGTACAGATCTCATTGTACGGATCTCATTGTACGGGGCATTATTGTACAGATCTCATTATACGGATCTCATTGTACGGGGCATTATTGTACAGATCTCATTGTACGGATCTCATTGTACGGGGCATTATTGTATGGATCTCATTGTACGGATCTCATTGTACGGATCTCATTGTACAGATCTCATTGTACGGATCTCATTGTACAGATCTCATTGTACGGATCTCATTGTACGGATCTCATTGTACAGATCTCATTGTACGGGGCATTATTGTACGGATCTCATTGTACGGATCTCATTGTACGGATCTCATTGTACGGATCTCATTGTACGGATCTCATTGTACGGGGCATTATTGTACAGATCTCATTGTACGGATCTCATTGTACGGGGCATTATTGTTCGGATCTCATTGTACGGATCTCATTGTACGGATCTCATTGTACGGATCTCATTGTACAGATCTCATTGTACGGATCTCATTGTACGGGGCATTATTGTACAGATCTCATTGTACGGACCTCATTGTACGGGGCATTATTGTACAGATCTCATTGTACGGATCTCATTGTACGGGGCATCATTGTACGGATCTCATTGTACAGATCTCATTGTACGGATCTCATTGTACGGGGCATTATTGTATGGATCTCATTGTACGGATCTCATTGTACAGATCTCATTGTACGGATCTCATTGTACGGGGCATTATTGTACAGATCTCATTGTACGGATCTCATTGTACGGGGCATTATTGTACGGATCTCATTGTACGGATCTCATTGTACAGATCTCATTGTACAGATCTCATTGTACGGATCTCATTGTACGGGGCATTATTGTATGGATCTCATTGTACGGATCTCATTGTACGGATCTCATTATACAGATCTCATTGTACGGATCTCATTGTACGGGGCATTATTGTATGGATCTCATTGTACGGATCTCATTGTACGGATCTCATTGTACGGGGCATTATTGTATGGATCTCATTGTACGGATCTCATTGTACGGATCTCATTGTACGGGGCATTATTGTATGGATCTCATTGTACGGATCTCATTGTACGGATCTCATTGTACGGGGCATTATTGTACGGATCTCATTGTACGGATCTCATTGTATGGATCTCATTGTACGGGGCATTATTGTACGGATCTCATTGTATGGATCTCATTGTACGGATCTCATTGTACGGATCTCATTGTACGGATCTCATTGTACGGGGCATTATTGTACGGATCTCATTGTACGGATCTCATTGTATGGATCTCATTGTACGGATCTCATTGTACCGATCTCATTGTACGGATCTCATTGTACGGATCTCATTGTACGGATCTCATTGTACGGATCTCATTGTACGGGGCATTATTGTACGGATCTCATTGTACGGATCTCATTGTACGGGGCATTATTGTATGGATCTCATTGTACAGATCTCATTGTACGGATTTCATTGTACGGGGCATTATTGTATGGATCTCATTGTACAGATCTCATTGTACGGATCTCATTGTACAGATCTCATTGTACGGATCTCATTGTACAGATCTCATTGTACGGGGCATTATTGTATGGATCTCATTGTACGGATCTCATTGTACGGATCTCATTGTACGGATCTCATTGTACAGATCTCATTGTAGGGATCTCATTGTATGGATCTCATTGTACAGATCTCATTGTACGGATCTCATTGTATGGATCTCATTGTACAGATCTCATTGTACGGATCTCATTGTACGGATCTCATTGTACGGGGCATTATTGTATGGATCTCATTGTACGGATCTCATTGTACGGATCTCATCGTACGGATCTCATTGTACAGATCTCATTGTACGGATCTCATTGTACGGATCTCATTGTACGGGGCATTATTGTATGGATCTCATTGTACGGATCTCATTGTACAGATCTCATTGTACGGATCTCATTGTACGGATCTCATTGTACGGATCTCATTGTACGGGGCATTATTGTATGGATCTCATTGTACGGATCTCATTGTACGGATCTCATTGTATGGATCTCATTGTACGGATCTCATTGTACGGATCTCATTGTACGGATCTCATTGTACGGGGCATTATTGTATGGATCTCATTGTACGGATCTCATTGTACGGATCTTATTGTACAGATCTCATTGTACGGATCTCATTGTACAGATCTCATTGTACGGATCTCATTGTACGGATCTCATTGTATGGATCTCATTGTACGGGGCATTATTGTATGGATCTCATTGTACGGATCTCATTGTACGGATCTCATTGTACGGGGCATTATTGTATGGATCTCATTGTACGGATCTTATTGTACGGATCTCATTGTACGGATCTCATTGTACAGATCTCATTGTACGGATCTCATTGTATGGATCTCATTGTACGGGGCATTATTGTATGGATCTCATTGTATGGATCTCATTGTATGGATCTCATTGTACGGATCTCATTGTACGGGGCATTATTGTATGGATCTCATTGTATGGATCTCATTGTACGGATCTCATTGTACGGATCTCATTGTACGGGGCATTATTGTATGGATCTCATTGTATGGATCTCATTGTACGGATCTCATTGTACGGATCTCATTGTACGGAGCTCATTGTACGGATCTCATTGTACGGGGCATTATTGTACGGATCTCATTGTACGGATCTCATTGTACAGATCTCATTGTACAGATCTCATTGTACGGAACTCATTGTACAGTTCTCATTGTACGGATCTCATTGTACAGATCTCATTGTACAGATCTCATTGTACGGATCTCATTGTACGGATCTCATTGTACGGGGCATTATTGTACGGATCTCATTGTACGGATCTCATTGTACAGATCTCATTGTACAGATCTCATTGTACGGATCTCATTGTACGGATCTCATTGTACGGGCCATTATTGTACGGATCTCATTGTACGGATCTCATTGTACGGATCTCATTGTACAGATCTCATTGTACGGATCTCATTGTACGGATCTCATTGTACAGATCTCATTGTACGGATCTCATTGTACGGATCTCATTGTACGGATCTCATTGTACGGATCTCATTGTACAGATCTCATTGTACGGATCTCATTGTACAGATCTCATTGTACGGATCTCATTGTACGGGGCATTATTGTACAGATCTCATTGTACGGATCTTATTGTACGGGGCATTATTGTACGGATCTCATTGTACGGATCTCATTGTACGGATCTCATTGTACAGATCTCATTGTACGGATCTCATTGTACGGGGCATTATTGTACAGATCTCATTGTACGGATCTCATTGTACGGGGCATTATTGTACAGATCTCATTGTACGGATCTCATTGTACGGGGCATTATTGTATGGATCTCATTGTACGGATCTCATTGTACGGATCTCATTGTACAGATCTCATTGTACGGATCTCATTGTACAGATCTCATTGTACGGATCTCATTGTACGGATCTCATTGTACAGATCTCATTGTACGGGGCATTATTGTACGGATCTCATTGTACGGATCTCATTGTACGGATCTCATTGTACGGGGCATTATTGTACCGATCTCATTGTACGGATCTCATTGTACGGGGCATTATTGTACGGATCTCATTGTACAGATCTCATTGTACGGATCTCATTGTACGGGGCATTATTGTATGGATCTCATTGTACGGATCTCATTGTACAGATCTCATTGTACGGATCTCATTGTACGGGGCATTATTGTACAGATCTCATTGTACGGATCTCATTGTACGGGGCATTATTGTACGGATCTCATTGTACGGATCTCATTGTACGGATCTCATTGTACGGATCTCATTGTACGGATCTCATTGTACGGGGCATCATTTTACGGATCTCATTGTACGGATCTCATTGTACGGATCTCATTGTACAGATCTCATTGTACGGATCTCATTGTACGGGGCATTATTGTATGGATCTCATTGTACAGATCTCATTGTACGGATCTCATTGTACAGATCTCATTGTACGGGGCATTATTGTACGGATCTCATTGTACGGATCTCATTGTACGGATCTCATTGTACGGATCTCATTGTACGGATCTCATTGTACGGGGCATTATTGTACGGATCTCATTGTACGGATCTCATTGTACGGATCTCATTGTACGGATCTCATTGTACAGATCTCATTGTACGGATCTCATTGTACGGGGCATTATTGTACGGATCTCATTGTACGGATCTCATTGTACAATACGTGTTGCCCGGTGGCCTCCTCAGCTGGGATGTATATAGAGGAGGAGTGAATGGAGAGATTGGAAATAATGACCCGGGAAATGGAGCGTAATAAATTCAGCAAATAACGAGGAGGCGGGGGGAGAGCGTGGGGGAGGGGAGACGTGGGACAAAGTGACACCAGTAGAAGGGACAGAGGGACCCCCGAGCAGAGGAGTCATCCGGAGGACCAACACCCTGACCATGAAGAGTCACCTCCACCTACCTCTACCCTGGATCCTCACCCTGACAGGTAACACTTCTTCCATGGCTGTGTGCCATCACCTTTACCCAGATCTGCCCCTGGACTCAGCTACCCAACTACTGATCTACCCCACTACTGATCTACCCCACTACTGATCTACCCAACTACTGATCTACCCCACTACTGATCTACCCAACTACCCCACTACTGATCTACCCCACTACTGATCTACCCAACTACTGATCTACCCCACTACTGATCTACCCAACTACTGATCTACCCCACTACTGATCTACCCAACTACTGATCTACCCCACTACTGATCTACCCCACTACTGATCTACCCCACTACTGATCTACCCAACTACTGATCTACCCCACTACTGATCTACCCAACTACCCCACTACTGATCTACCCCACTACTGATCTACCCAACTACTGATCTACCCCACTACTGATCTACCCAACTACTGATCTACCCAACTACCCCACTACTGATCTACCCAACTACCCCACTACTGATCTACCCCACTACTGATCTACCCCACTACTGATCTACCCAACTACCCCACTACTGATCTACCCCACTACTGATCTACCCCACTACTGATCTACCCAACTACTGATCTACCCCACTACTGATCTACCCCACTACTGATCTACCCCACTACTGATCTACCCCACTACTGATCTACCCCACTACTGATCTACCCAACTACTGATCTACCCCACTACTGATCTACCCAACTACCCCACTACTGATCTACCCCACTACTGATCTACCCCACTACTGATCTACCCAACTACCCCACTACTGATCTACCCCACTACTGATCTACCCAACTACCCCACTACTGATCTACCCCAATACCCCACTACTGATCTACCCCACTACTGATCTACCCCACTACTGATCTACCCCACTACTGATCTACCCCACTACTGATCTACCCCACTACTGATCTACCCCACTACTGATCTACCCAACTACCCCACTACTGATCTACCCCACTACTGATCTACCCCACTACTGATCTACCCAACTACTGATCTACCCCACTACTGATCTACCCAACTACTGATCTACCCAACTACTGATCTACCCCACTACCCCACTACCCCACTACTGATCTACCCAACTACCCCACTACTGATCTACCCCACTACTGATCTACCCCACTACTGATCTACCCAACTACCCCACTACTGATCTACCCCACTACTGATCTACCCCACTACTGATCTACCCAACTACTGATCTACCCCACTACTGATCTACCCAACTACCCCACTACTGATCTACCCCACTACTGATCTACCCCACTACTGATCTACCCCACTACTGATCTACCCCACTACTGATCTACCCAACTACTGATCTACCCCACTACTGATCTACCCCACTACTGATCTACCCCACTACTGATCTACCCAACTACTGATCTACCCCACTACTGATCTACCCAACTACCCCACTACTGATCTACCCCACTACTGATCTACCCCACTACTGATCTACCCAACTACCCCACTACTGATCTACCCCACTACTGATCTACCCAACTACCCCACTACTGATCTACCCCACTACCCCACTACTGATCTACCCCACTACTGATCTACCCCACTACTGATCTACCCCACTACTGATCTACCCCACTACTGATCTACCCAACTACCCCACTACTGATCTACCCCACTACTGATCTACCCCACTACTGATCTACCCCACTACTGATCTACCCCACTACTGATCTACCCCACTACTGATCTACCCCACTACTGATCTACCCCACTACTGATCTACCCAACTACTGATCTACCCCACTACTGATCTACCCAACTACCCCACTACTGATCTACCCCACTACTGATCTACCCCACTACTGATCTACCCAACTACCCCACTACTGATCTACCCCACTACTGATCTACCCCACTACTGATCTACCCCACTACTGATCTACCCAACTACCCCACTACTGATCTACCCCACTACCCCACTACTGATCTACCCCACTACTGATCTACCCCACTACTGATCTACCCCACTACTGATCTACCCAACTACTGATCTACCCCACTACTGATCTACCCAACTACTGATCTACCCAACTACTGATCTACCCAACTACTGATCTACCCCACTACTGATCTACCCAACTACTGATCTACCCAACTACCCCACTACTGATCTACCCAACTACTGATCTACCCAACTACTGATCTACCCCACTACTGATCTACCCAACTACTGATCTACCCAACTACTGATCTACCCCACTACTGATCTACCCCACTACTGATCTACCCCACTACTGATCTACCCAACTACTGATCTACCCAACTACTGATCTACCCCACTACTGATCTACCCCACTACTGATCTACCCAACTACCCCACTACTGATCTACCCCACTACTGATCTACCCCACTACTGATCTACCCAACTACTGATCTACCCCACTACTGATCTACCCAACTACTGATCTACCCAACTACTGATCTACCCAACTACTGATCTACCCAACTACCCCACTACTGATCTACCCCACTACTGATCTACCCCACTACTGATCTACCCCACTACTGATCTACCCAACTACTGATCTACCCAACTACTGATCTACCTAACTACCCCACTACTGATCTACCCCACTACTGATCTACCCCACTACTGATCTACCCCACTACTGATCTACCCCACTACTGATCTACCCCACTACTGATCTACCCAACTACTGATCTACCCCACTACTGATCTACCCCACTACTGATCTACCCCACTACTGATCTACCCAACTACTGATCTACCCAACTACTGATCTACCCCACTACTGATCTACCCAACTACTGATCTACCCAACTACTGATCTACCCAACTACCCCACTACTGATCTACCCCACTACTGATCTACCCCACTACTGATCTACCCCACTACTGATCTACCCAACTACTGATCTACCCAACTACTGATCTACCCCACTACTGATCTACCCAACTACTGATCTACCCAACTACTGATCTACCCAACTACCCCACTACTGATCTACCCCACTACTGATCTACCCCACTACTGATCTACCCCACTACTGATCTACCCCACTACTGATCTACCCAACTACTGATCTACCCCACTACTGATCTACCCCACTACCCCACTACTGATCTACCCAACTACTGATCTACCCCACTACTGATCTACCCCACTACTGATCTACCCAACTACTGATCTACCCCACTACTGATCTACCCCACTACTGATCTACCCAACTACCCCACTACTGATCTACCCCACTACTGATCTACCCAACTACTGATCTACCCAACTACTGATCTACCCCACTACTGATCTACCCCACTACTGATCTACCCAACTACTGATCTACCCCACTACTGATCTACCCAACTACCCCACTACTGATCTACCCCACTACTGATCTACCCCACTACTGATCTACCCCACTACTGATCTACCCCACTACTGATCTACCCAACTACTGATCTACCCCACTACTGATCTACCTAACTACTGATCTACCCAACTACTGATCTACCCCACTACTGATCTATCCAACTACTGATCTACCCCACTACTGATCTACCCCACTACTGATCTACCCAACTACCCCACTACTGATCTACCCAACTACTGATCTACCCCACTACTGATCTACCCCACTACTGATCTACCCCACTACTGATCTACCCAACTACTGATCTACCCAACTACTGATCTACCCCACTACTGATCTACCCCACTACTGATCTACCCCACTACTAATCTACCCAACTACTGATCTACCCAACTACCCCACTACTGATCTACCCCACTACTGATCTACCCAACTACCCCACTATTGATCTACCCCACTACTGATCTACCCAACTACCCCACTACTGATCTACCCCACTACTGATCTACCCCACTACTGATCTACCCAACTACTGATCTACCCCACTACTGATCTACCCCACTACTGATCTACCCCACTACTGATCTACCCAACTACTGATCTACCCCACTACTGATCTACCCCACTACTGATCTACCCCACTACTGATCTACCCCACTACTGATCTACCCAACTACTGATCTACCCCACTACTGATCTACCCAACTACCCCACTACTGATCTACCCCACTACTGATCTACCCCACTACTGATCTACCCCACTACTGATCTACCCAACTACTGATCTACCCCACTACTGATCTACCCCACTACTGATCTACCCAACTACTGATCTACCCAACTACTGATCTACCCCACTACTGATCTACCCAACTACCCCACTACTGATCTACCCAACTACTGATCTACCCAACTACCCCACTACTGATCTACCCCACTACTGATCTACCCAACTACCCCACTACTGATCTACCCCAATACTGATCTACCCAACTACTGATCTACCCAACTACCCCACTACTGATCTACCCCACTACTGATCTACCCAACTACCCCACTACTGATCTACCCAACTACCCCACTACTGATCTACCCCACTACTGATCTACCCAACTACTGATCTACCCAACTACTGATCTACCCCACTACTGATCTACCCCACTACTGATCTACCCAACTACTGATCTACCCAACTACTGATTAGGGATGAGCCGAACACCCCCCGGTTCGGTTCGCACCAGAACCCGCGAACGGACCGCAAGTTCGCACGAACGTTAGAACCCCATTGACGTCTATGGGACTCGAACGTTCGAAATCAAAAGTGCTCATTTTAAAGGCTAATTTGCATGGTATTGTCCTAAAAAGGGTTTGGGGACCCGGGTCCTACCCCAGGGGACATGTATCAATGCAAAAAAAACTTTTAAAAACGGCCGTTTTTTCGGGAGCAGTGATTTTAATGATGCTTAAAGTAAAAAAAAAAAAGTGAAATATTCCTTTAAATATCGTACCTGGGGGGTGTCTATAGTATGCCTGTAAAGTGACGCGTGTTTCCCATGTTTAGAACAGTCCCTGCACCAAATGTCATTTTTAAAGGAAAAAATCTCATTTAAAACTGCTTGCGGGTTTAATGTCATGTCGGGTCCTGGCAATATGGATGAAAATCAGTGAGACAAACGGCATGGGTACCCCCCAGTCCATTACCAGGCCCTTTGGGTCTTGTATGGATATTAAGGGGAACCCCGCACCCAAATTAAAATAAGGAAAGGTCCCTATATACTCTGAACAGCAGTATACAGGCGGTGCAAACAAGACAGGGACTGTAGGTTTGTTGTTAAGTAGAATCTGTTTGTAATTTTGAACATTTTTAATGTGTTTAGCTCCAGCCAAAAAATCTTTTCTAAGCTTTTTGGAAAACATAGGGAAGGGTTATCACCCCTGTGACATTTGTTTTGCGTCTTTCCTCCTCTTCAGAAGATTTCACCTCACTTTTTTGTCCCAATGAAAAATGTTTTTTGAAAATTTGGGTTTTTTTGTGGAACAAGGATTGGAAAGCATCAGTGGAAAGGAGAAATTGTTTTCCCATATTAACTCTTACAGGAGAGAATTTCCCTTCCTAGGGGTAGATTTCATCTCACTTCCTGTTGTCTCCTTCCGTTTGCAAGTAGGAGTCGTTTGTAAGTTAGATGTTTGAAAGTAGGGTCCTGCCCTATATACTCAGCAGAAATTTGGGCCTTAGGTGTTGCTGTGGCCAAAACACTGTAAGCCCTCACAGGGCCCTGCTGTGAAATATTAGATCAAGAATTGTAATTACATGCCCCTGTTGAACAGGAGCTGAAAAATTAGGCCTTAGGCACTGGTGCTGGTGCCACAACACTGCAACCCCTCACAGACACTCTAGTTGGAACGCAGGAACGAGCCCTGCTGCAAAGTATTGCATCAAAAATTGTAATTACACGCCCCTGTTAGACAGGGGCAGAAAAATTGGGCCTTAGGCACTGGTGCTGGTGCCACAACACTGCAACCCCTCACAGACACTCTAGTTGGAACGCAGGAACGAGCACTGCTGCAAAGTATTGCATCAAAAATTGTAATTACACGCCCCTGTTAGACAGGGGCAGAAAAATTGGGCCTTAGGCACTGGTGCTGGTGCCACAACACTGCAACCCCTCACAGACACTCTAGTTGGAATGCAGGAACGAGCCCTGCTGCAAAGTATTGCATCAAAAATTGTAATTTCACGCCCCTGTTAGACAGGGGCAGAAAAATTGGGCCTTAGGCACTGGTGCTGGTGCCACAACACTGCAACCCCTCACAGACACTCTAGTTGGAACGCAGGAACGAGCCCTGCTGCAAAGTATTGCATCAAAAATTGTAATTTCACGCCCCTGTTAGACAGGGGCAGAAAAATTGGGCCTTAGGCACTGGTGCTGGTGCCACAACACTGCAACCCCTCACAGACACTCTAGTTGGAACGCAGGAACGAGCCCTGCTGCAAAGTATTGCATCAAAAATTGTAATTTCACGCCCCTGTTAGACAGGGGCAGAAAAATTGGGCCTTAGGCACTGGTGGTGGCGCCCAGAACCAAAAATGTTCTTACAAGCTATCAGCGTGATGATTGAGGAGGAAGAGGATAATTACTCAGGGATAATCACTCAGCATCAGCATAGGCAGTCTTTGAAGGGATCTGAAAAAAATTATTCAGTTACATCAGCATCAGGTGCTTGGTAGCTGGTGGTGATCCAAGACTGATTCATTTTTATGAAGGTCAGCCGATCGACCGAGTCAGTGGACAGACGCACCCTGTGATCGGTTACCACGCCTCCAGCAGCACTGAATGTACGTTCCGAAAGAACGCTGGATGCAGGACAGGCCAGTAGCTCAATTGCATACTGTGCAAGCTCTGGCCAGTGATCCATCCTCAAGACCCAGTAACCCAGAGGATTTTCGGTGGGAAAGGTGTCCAAGTCTGATCTTGCCCCTAGGTATTCCTGCACCATGTAAAACAGACGCTGGCGATGGTTGCTGGAACCGATCATACCTTGGGGCTGCGGACCAAAAAATTGTCTGAACGCATCGGTCAGACGGCCACCTTCTCCACCGCTCCTTCTTTGACTGACCGAAGCCTCAGCAACACGTTGTCCAGAAACAGGAGTTTGTAACCTCCCAGTCTCTGGGAACGCGTTGCACAGACCTTTCTGCAAGGCCTCCCGAAGATGTTTCATCCTCTGCTCCCTCTGCGATGGCAAGATAAGGTCCGCAACCTTACCCTTGTAACGTGGATCAAGGAGGGTTGCCAGCCAGTATTGGTCCTTCTCCTTGATACCACGAATACGAGGATCCTTACGCAGGCTTTGCAGGATCAGGGAGGCCATGCAGCGTAGGTTTGCTGAGGCATTCGGTCCGGAGTCCTCTGGGTCACTAAGGACAACAACGTCCGCAGCCACCTCCTCCCAGCCACGTACAAGTCCATGTGTTCCTTGGGACTGATCCCTTAAAGACTGCTGATGCTGAGTGCCAGGCTCCACCTCCATACTGACACAATCTTCCTCCTCCTCCTCCTCCTCCTCCTCCTCCTCGTCCTCTTCCTGTGTGATCGGCGGGCACGCAGGAACACTGTCTGGATAAAGGGGGCCTTGAGAGCTAAGGAAGTCCTCCTCTTCCTGCCTCTGTTCTGCCTCAAGTGCCCTGTCCATTATTCCACGCAGCGTGTGCTCCAACAGGTGGACAAGGGGGACAGTGTCACTGATGCATGCACTGTCAGTGCTCACCATCCTCGTGGCCTCCTCGAATGGTGACAGGACAGTGCATGCATCCCTGATCATGGCCCACTGGCGTGGGGAAAAAAAACCAAGGTCCCCTGACCCTGTCCTGGTGCCATAGTCGCACAGGTACTCATTGATGGCCCTCTGCTGCGTGTGCAGCCGCTGCAGCATGGCCAACGTCGAGTTCCACCTGGTGGGCATGTCACAGATTAGGCGGTTCTTGGGCAGGTTAAACTCCTTTTGGAGGTCCGTCAGCCGAGCACTGGCATTATATGACCGGCGGAAATGCACAGAGACTTTCCTGGCCTGCCTCAGGACATCCTGTAAGCCCGGGTACCTGCCCAAGAACCGCTGCACCACCAAGTTAAGGACGTGAGCCAAACAGGGCACATGGGTCAGTTGTCCCTGTCGGAGGGCAGAGAGGAGGTTGGTGCCATTGTCGCAAACCACCATTCCTGCCTTAAGTTGGCGTGGCGTCAACCACCTCTGAACCTGCCCCTGCAGAGCTGACAGAACCTCTGCCCCAGTGTGGCTCCTGTCCCCCAAGCACACCAGCTCAAGCACCGCATGGCATCTTTTGGCCTGCGTACTTGCGTAGCCCCTTGAACGCCTACGGAGCACCGCTGGTTCCGAGGAAGAGGCCATGGAGGAAGAAGAAGAGGAGGGGGTGGAGGAGAGAGGTGTGTCACAATCAGCATTTTGGAGGCGTGGTGGCGGAACAACCTCCAACACTACTGCACCTTGTCCTGCATCCTTCCCAGCTGCCAGCAGAGTCACCCAATGCGCCGTGAAACTTAAGTAACGTCCCTGTCCATGCCTGCTGGACCATGAGTCAGCGGTAATATGCACCTTACCGCTGACCGCCCTGTCCAGCGAGGCATGGACATTGCATTCCACATGCCGGTAGAGAGCCGGAATCGCCTTCCGTGAGAAAAAGTGGCGTTTGGGTACCTGCCACTGAGGAACCGCACATTCCACAAACTCACGGAAGGGGGCAGAGTCTACCAACTGAAAAGGCAGCAGTTGAAGTGCTAGCAATTTTGCCAAGCTAGCATTCAACCGCTGGGCATGTGGATGGCTGGGAGCAAACTTCTTTCGGCGGTGCAGCAGCTGGGGCAGGGAAATTTGCCTGGTACAATCTGACGTCGGTGTACCAAAAGCAGATTGCCCACAAGTACTTGGCTGTGACACACCTAATTCTACACCTTCATTCCTCTCACTGCAGGTCTCAGAGAGGACTGAAGGTCTAGTGGGGTTGGAAATCTCAGCTGATGAGGAGCAAGGAGAGATCCTCTTTGTTCTTTGGTGTGGGTCTTTCAGATACGCTTGCCAACGAACTGCATGGCAGGTCAACATATGTCTGGTCAAGCATGTGGTACCCAAGCGGGAGATGTTTTGGCCACGCGAGATACGCTTGAGACATATGTTGCAAATAGCAGCGGTGCGATCTGATGCACTCGTCTCAAAAAAGGCCCACACCAAAGAACTTTTTGAATAACGCGCAGAGACTGCAGCGCCCTGCACATGCGGAGCTTTGGGGTGTGATGCAGTCAATGTGCTGCCCTTAGGCTGGCCCCTGGAGGGCATCCTGCCTAGTTGGTGATGTGCCACCTCCTCCTCCTCCTCCTCCTCCTCTCTCCTATCAGGCACCCACGTTGAGTCAGTGACCTCATCATCCCCTCCCTCCTCATCACTGGAGCAAACCTGGCAGTATGCTGCAGCAGGGGGAGCATGACTGCCAGATTGCTGTCCTTCTTGGGCACCCCCTCTGTCCGTGCTCATGTTACTGCCTTCATTGAGCTCAGTATCATCATCAGAGCCTTCCAAACGCTGGGCATCCTCCTGGAGCATGTACCCAACACTGTGGTCAAACAGTTCGAGGGAATCCTCAGGAGGACATGGTGGAGCTAGGGAAGGAGTCACTGATGTCATTGAGCTGAGGGAAGAGGCCGCTGCTTTGCCAGACAAAGCACCCTGGGCATGGGTGAGAGAGGATGAGGAGGATGAGGACGGCTTGGTCATCCACTCGACCAAGTCTTCCGCATGTTGCGGCTCAACACGGCCAGCTGCCAAAAAAAAGGCCAAGCGTGTCCCATGGCCACGTGCTGATGAGGATGCACCGTCTCCACGACCAGCACTAGACACAGAGCCTGCTTGCCCTCTCTTATTGGCTTGTGACTGTCTGCCTCTCCTTCTTGGCCTTCCAGACATACTAATGGCCTGTAGCTGCACTAAGCTGGGATAGAACACCTGTAATTTTCTTCAGGTAGCTTTATATACTGTAACCAGACAAGCCTGCCTGTCAGTAGGAAGATAACAGGAACGGATCTAGCTGAACACTGTGAGCAGGACGCACTGCACTGAATGTAAATAGCAGGAACGGATCTAGCTGAACACTGTGAGCAGGACGCACTGCACTGAATGTAAATAGCAGGAACGGATCTAGCTGAACACTGTGAGCAGGACGTACTGCACTAAATGTATATAGCAGGAACGGATCTAGCTGAACACTGTGAGCAGGACGCACTGCACTGAATGTAAATAGCAGGAACGGATCTAGCTGAACACTGTGAGCAGGACGCACTGCACTGAATGTAAATAGCAGGAACGGATCTAGCTGAACACTGTGAGCAGGACGCACTGCACTGAATGTAAATAGCAGGAACGGATCTAGCTGAACACTGTGAGCAGGACGCACTGCACTGAATGTAAATAGCAGGAACGGATCTAGCTGAACACTGTGAGCAGGACGCACTGCACTGAATGTAAATAGCAGGAACGGATCTAGCTGAACACTGTGAGCAGGACACACTGCACTAAATAGTCTAGATAGAAGATAACAGGAACGGATCTAGCTAAACTGAATACAGTGTATATATATATATGCAACACCTGGGATGCATATATATACACAATACACTGTAAGTGCAGCTAACTGACTGACTGTTCTGCCTAATCTATCTAACTCAAATCAAATGACACTGTCTCTCTCTCTCTCTATCTCTCAGCACACCGGAACACACACTACACAGGGCCGCCGTGCAGGCGGCCTTATATAGTGTGGGGCGTGTACTAAATCCCCTGAGCCATAATTGGCCAAAGCCACCCTGGCTTTGGCCAATTACAGCTCTCTCTACTGACGGCGCTGTGATTGGCCAAGCATGCGGGTCATAGTGCATGCTTGGCCAATCATCAGCCAGCAATGCACTGCGATGCCGCAGTGAATTATGGGCCGTGACGCGCCACACGAATTTGGCGCGAACGGCCCATATCGTTCGCAATTCGACTCGAACTCGAAGCTCATCCCTACTACTGATCAACCCCACTACTGATCTACCCCACTACTGATCTACCCCACTACTGATCTACCCAACTACCCCACTACTGATCTACCCCACTACTGATCTACCCCACTACTGATCTACCCAACTACTGATCTACCCAACTACTGATCTACCCCACTACCCCACTACTGATCTACCCCACTACTGATCTACCCCACTACTGATCTACCCCACTACTGATCTACCCCACTACTGATCTACCCAACTACCCCACTACTGATCTACCCAACTACTGATCTACCCCACTACTGATCTACCCAACTACCCCACTACTGATCTACCCCACTACTGATCTACCCCACTACTGATCTACCCCACTACTGATCTACCCCACTACTGATCTACCCAACTACTGATCTACCCCACTACTGATCTACCCCACTACTGATCTACCCCACTACTGATCTACCCAACTACTGATCTACCCCACTACTGATCTACCCAACTACCCCACTACTGATCTACCCCACTACTGATCTACCCCACTACTGATCTACCCCACTACTGATCTACCCCACTACTGATCTACCCCACTACTGATCTACCCAACTACTGATCTACCCCACTACTGATCTACCCAACTACCCCACTACTGATCTACCCCACTACTGATCTACCCCACTACTGATCTACCCAACTACTGATCTACCCCACTACTGATCTACCCAACTACTGATCTACCCAACTACTGATCTACCCCACTACCCCACTACCCCACTACTGATCTACCCAACTACCCCACTACTGATCTACCCCACTACTGATCTACCCCACTACTGATCTACCCAACTACCCCACTACTGATCTACCCCACTACTGATCTACCCCACTACTGATCTACCCAACTACTGATCTACCCCACTACTGATCTACCCAACTACCCCACTACTGATCTACCCCACTACTGATCTACCCCACTACTGATCTACCCCACTACTGATCTACCCCACTACTGATCTACCCAACTACTGATCTACCCCACTACTGATCTACCCCACTACTGATCTACCCCACTACTGATCTACCCAACTACTGATCTACCCCACTACTGATCTACCCAACTACCCCACTACTGATCTACCCCACTACTGATCTACCCCACTACTGATCTACCCAACTACCCCACTACTGATCTACCCCACTACTGATCTACCCAACTACCCCACTACTGATCTACCCCACTACCCCACTACTGATCTACCCCACTACTGATCTACCCCACTACTGATCTACCCCACTACTGATCTACCCAACTACTGATCTACCCCACTACTGATCTACCCAACTACCCCACTACTGATCTACCCCACTACTGATCTACCCCACTACTGATCTACCCAACTACTGATCTACCCCACTACTGATCTACCCAACTACCCCACTACTGATCTACCCCACTACTGATCTACCCCACTACTGATCTACCCAACTACTGATCTACCCCACTACTGATCTACCCAACTACTGATCTACCCCACTACTGATCTACCCAACTACCCCACTACTGATCTACCCCACTACTGATCTACCCCACTACTGATCTACCCAACTACTGATCTACCCAACTACTGATCTACCCAACTACCCCACTACTGATCTACCCCACTACTGATCTACCCCACTACTGATCTACCCAACTACTGATCTACCCAACTACTGATCTACCCCACTACTGATCTACCCAACTACTGATCTACCCAACTACTGATCTACCCAACTACCCCACTACTGATCTACCCCACTACTGATCTACCCCACTACTGATCTACCCAACTACTGATCTACCCAACTACTGATCTACCCAACTACCCCACTACTGATCTACCCAACTACTGATCTACCCAACTACTGATCTACCCAACTACTGATCTACCCCACTACTGATCTACCCCACTACTGATCTACCCCACTACTGATCTACCCAACTACTGATCTACCCAACTACTGATCTACCCCACTACTGATCTACCCCACTACTGATCTACCCAACTACCCCACTACTGATCTACCCCACTACTGATCTACCCCACTACTGATCTACCCCACTACTGATCTACCCAACTACTGATCTACCCCACTACTGATCTACCCAACTACTGATCTACCCCACTACTGATCTACCCAACTACCCCACTACTGATCTACCCCACTACTGATCTACCCCACTACTGATCT